>ML813004.1:70146-93970 GCA_009831015.1 Picea engelmannii | reverse complement strand
AGGTGCGCACCTTTTTCCAAAGAAGTGTACTTGTTGAAATTTCCAAACTCACTTGAATGATATGATTCCACAATGGGGAATTTCCCTTTAATTATATTAGACTTGTCCTATCAACTGAAGTGTCTATTGGCTCAATAGGGCCAACCTCTGTAGGACATATTATTATTATAATAATTAATATTAATATTAATATTTATTATCTTTTACATTTATTATTGATCATATTAAGGTGGGGTCGACCTGTACCCTTTACATAACAATTAGGGTTATGGGTAGGTCTGACTCTTGAATAGTATATAGAAAAGGATCTGATACACCCACTAGTGCTCATCCACTAGGGGCACATCCATAGGGATGTCATAGCTATGATTAACTGCATTACACAGAAGAACCAGATCTTCACACGTTCACATGTGCTCGTCCGCAAGCACGTCCACTCTACAAATCTTCTTTCCCACTGCCTCACAGGAGAATCACCTGGATTCTTCTTGTCAACTCTGTTGCTCAGAGGAGGCTAATACATCATCGTCATTTCTATTCTCATGACGATGCACCCAACACTTTGGGATTTCACATGTTCACCTTGTGCTCAGCCACAGGCACGTCCTAACTCAACAGATCACCTTTCACACTAGATAATCATCTGGATTTCTTCTCAACTCTCTAAATGGAGGAGGTCATCTCTATGTTCCCAGCTCTGTCTCAAGCAGGAACCACATACCCTTCTTAGGGTATTTCTCTTAGGTTTGTAAGATGAGAGAAAGACTTCACATAGCTACAATGATACACAACTCACAGGTTTGTAAGATGGAGAATGTCTCACATAGCCGCAATCATCAACACTCCCTCTTAGCTAGGGAGCCATTCTTCAGCATGCCAAGTCTCATACAGATGTACTCTGTTTTTTTTTTTTGGCTAGAGTCATCAATACTCCCTCTCAACTAGGAAGGTGTTCTTCACCAAGTTTATTTGGTGTAAATGTCTGCAGTTTTCTCAGGTGTAGGAAGGTACTGCAAGTATACATTTTTTCTTTGCCTCATATCTCTGACATAAGGATATTTCATCTCACCGTGTTTCAATCCATTAGGAAACAATGGGTTCTTTATAGAGATGTATGCACGGCTCTTGGTTATCATCATAGGATCCATCTCGTGGTCAAGTAAATTTGTCAAAAGTTTGTGAAGCCACATTGCTTTGCACACTCACTGCTATACACTTTGCCTCTGTGGTACTCAAGGCCATAGAGTTTTGTTTCTTTTTGCATCAGGAAACCATGGCAAACTTCATGGTTGAACATCAATCAGATGTGCTCTTTCAGTCCACTATACTTTTTGCCCAATCTGAATTGTCATATCCTACAAAATCAAGTTCATATTGGAGGCATATCTCAGGCCATATCTAACTGTGCCTCATATATACATGTTTTGTTGTCCTCTAGTGATTCTTTCTCAGTTGACTCATGAAGTGACTAAGGCCATTCATTGCATGGCATGAATTAAGTCTGGTGTTAACCAGATACATCAATGATGCAAAAAACTGTGGATCAGTCTCGTCTGAATCATCATGAATCTTCTTCTTTATATCCATCACGGTGGATTTGCATTCTGTCATACTAAACTTATTTAATATTCCCATTGTACATTTTCCTTGACTCAGGAAAATCTCATCAGTTCTATGTTATACTCCTTGTCCCAAGAATTAGTGCATCATACTCAGATCCTTCATAAAAATCAGATGTCAATGCTTTCTTTTTTTCAACAACAAGGATTTCTATATAAGTCATCAAAATCAAGCTCTTGTTACCAACACTGTAATAATATAGGTTTTGATAAGCAATACTCTTTGTTAAAATCCAAACTCATCAAGAATCCATCCATCTAATATGGTTTCCAACTCATGGATAGTTGTCTGAATGGAACTGTATCGGGTTTACTGGATCAGGTGTCTCATCATAGGCAACTCCCTCTGTTTGTGAGAAGCCTCTGGATATAGATCTTGTTGTGTATTTCTTGACACTTCCATCAACTGCATGCTTGATCTTATAGATCCACTTTGGAAGTTACTACAGACTTCTCTTCTGGTCTCTGAATAATATATTATACATCATTCTTTAGGATATACTGGTATTCTTCTATTATGGCATTTTTCCATACATGTTTTCCTATTGCTTCTCTAAGACAAAGAGATTCAACATCAATAAGATGGTTCATGACTGAAGGATAGCTCAAAAATCTTCTTTTCTTTCTTAGGATGTTCCTTGAGAGGCTTGTAAGTTTCTTTGCCTCTTGTTGAGTGGGTCTAGATAGGCCTTTTAGGCCTTACTGCAATATTTCTAAACATATTGGCTGGAACAAATGGATCAACTGGGATAAAGTCTGTCTTCCTCTGAACTGCTGAAGGGGGAGAAGGTAATAGTCTTATTGTCAATCTCCATCTGAGATTTTATGGATCTTTGAAAGACTTTCTCCTTTACGGGGACAACGTTTATGCTTGTTCTTGTATAATGAACAATTTTAAATATGGTTTTGACTCCCGTACCAGGGATAATGGTCCAATTCTTTGAGAGCTCTTGTACTAGGAATAATATCCTTCATTTATTTGAAAATGCAATCAGCTATAAAACTATAGATCAAATGATTTACCTAGTTTGTAGCCATGTCCTTTTAGAGGAAGTACTTCTCCTCTTTCTTCTCTTCACTCATTTGAGGTGGATTTGAATCAATGTCAGCAGTGGAAGCATATTGTCTTCCCTTATTTCTGGTTGGACAATTTCTTGCAATGTGTCCATACTTGTCACATCTGAAGCACTGAATTTCTGAAGCATCTCTTCTTTGATAACCTGGATTGGATGAAGACTTTTCACCTTTAAATGTTTGCCTAAAATTTCTTTTGAATCTTCCTCCCTTCTTTGTATGAAGTGCAAGAGCATGCTTTTCTTTTGAAGAATCTTCCACTCCTCTGTTTATAATTCTAAGTTCTTCTTGAGTGTAATCTGTCCATAGTCGATCAAAGGTTGGTAGAGATTCTCTTCCACTGATACTTCGAATGAAAGGCTCCCATGATTTTGGAATATTTTGGAGAGTGGTTAAAACAATTTCTCTATCATACATGATTTCCCCAATGGTCTCTAGTTGTTCTTTAATCTCTGATAACTTCATAAAGAAGAGCACAACTGAGTCACCCTTTGTCATCTTGGTACTTTGAAGTTGGATCTTTAAGGTAAGAGCTCTGAGAGTGTTGTCACTTTCAAACATTCCTTTTAAAACTTCATACATATCATAAGCTATCTTCAGATTGGAAAAGAGAGGCAAGAGGTGATCTCTTACTGAGTAGATAATTATTTTCCTTGCTTTGACATCTTCTTCCTTTCTTATCTTCTTCTCTACATATGTAGTTGTGGTTGGTAGAGATTTAGTTGTCACATACCAGAGATCATCTTCTTCAAGAGTGACTAGAAGCTTTGATTTCCAGGGACTGAAGTTGCTTGCTCCATTAAGTTTATCTTCTACTAAATTTATGTTCTTCATTTGATCGGTTTCTTCAAATTCTTGCCAACTGGATTTTGAAAACCTAATAATTAGGTTAAATTAACAACCTTGGATTATATTGGACTTATGACTGCCAACAAACAATTTGATAGTACCACAGAGATGCTTGCTGATTCAAGAAGACGTTTCTTCAGAAATCCAGAATTAATATTCTGCAGGAAATTTCGACACCCTAGAAACCCTAGGGCCAAAAATCAAAATTTCTTGGAATTTCGTTTTGAGAGATTTTGGAGATGTGTTGGAAGAGGTTGTACTCTTCTATGCCAAAAGTATCCCCAACGTCCAAGTTTTAAAGGGATGAAACAACCAGAAGAATAGGGTCGTACATATTTTCTGGAAACCCTAGGAGGGTCGTATGGTTCTACAGAAGAGGAGGGGTGACTGGTAAAATATGAGACTTGGTAGACGCTTGTGCAATGGGTTCTTTCAAAACCTATGCTTTGATACCATGTTGATTTTTCATAAGAATTAGGTTAAGCATGAAGTTCATTCCATTTTATCATTTAACCATAACCATAAATGCTACAACAACCAATATCACAAGAAGAAGCACCATGCACAAGAACACACAATGTATCCTGGGAAACCCTTCTCAACAAGGGAAGAAAACCCAGCCAAATCCTTTTCTATAATCTTCAAGAGAAATACCTTTACCACCAATAAATACCTAGCACACAAGAGGGTGCTCAAACCCTAGAACTCTAGTGCCCAAGAGAGGTGCACACCTTTTGCCAAAGAAGTGTACTTGCTGAAATTTCCAAACTAACTTGAATGATATGATTCCACAATGGGTAATTTCCCTTTACTTATATTAGACTCGTCCTATCAACTGAAGTGTCTATTGTCTCAACAAGCCCGACCTCTCTAAGACATATTATTATTATTATTATTAATTATCTTTTACATTTATTATTAATCATATTAAGGTGGGGCCGACCTGTACTCTTTACATAAAAATTAGGGTTACAGGTAGGTCTGACTCTTGAACAATATATAACAAAGGATATGATACACCCACTAGTGCTCATCCACTAGGGGCACATCCATAGGGATGCCATAGCTCTGATTCACTGCATTACACAGAAGAACCAGAGCTTCACATGTTCACCTGTGCTCATCCACAGACACATCCACTCTACAGATCTTCTTTCCCACTATCTCACACAAGAGAATCATCTAGAGTCTTCTCGTCAACTCTGCTGCTCAGAGGAGGCTAATACATCATCTTCATTTATTTTCTCTTGACGATGCACCCATCACTTTGGGATTTCACACATTCACCTTGTGCTCAGCCACAAACATGTCCTAACTCAACAGATCACCTTTCCCACTGGATAATCATCTAGAGTTCTTCTCAACTCTCTGAATGGAGGAGGTCATTTCTACGTTCCCAGCTCTGTCTTAGGTAGGAACCACGTACCTTTCTTAGGGGATTTCTCTCAGGTTTTTAAGCTGAGAGAAAGACTTCACATAGTTGCAATGATCCACACCTCACATGTTTATAAGCTGGAGAATGTCTCACATATATGCAATCATCAACTTGGCATGCCAGACAGGTGCATGCCACATAGTATTTGACATGTTGGTTGGAAGCTACGCTAGTAAAAGACTACACTATAGAAATGACCGTGTGCTTCATATTTGAGAATGTGATCACACGGTTTGGTTGTCCAAAAGTTTGAATGAGTGTTTAAGGAGCACACTTCTTGAATGACACTATCTACATTCTAACTCAATAATTTATGATCCATCATCAAAAGAGCACCCCCTATCACCCACAAGATAATGGTACAGTTGAAACATTCAATAAGATTTTAGAGCATGCCCTAATCAAGCTTTGTAATATTGAGGGCGACAAATAGGATCAGTGTATTCCAATAGTACTATGGGAATATAGAACGACATGTAAGTGGTTTACTAAGAACACACCATTCATGTTGGTCTATGGAAAAGAGGTCATCATGCCATTAGATTTTGTTGTTCCAAGTTTGTGGATTTCCCTCGCCACATAGATGAACAATCACTTCAACAACAATTGGATGAACTTATGGAACTAAAAGATGACTGACTCATGGTGGGTTACAACAAATTGGTTGAAAATAAAAGACAAAAATCATGGCATGACCGTAACATTCGACATAAATTTCTATAACCAGGTTATTTGGTATTACTATATGATAGAAAATTCCTCAAACACCCTAGAAAGTTACACATGCACTAGTTAGGCCCATTTCTCCTAGTATACATTAGTGAAGTGGGAGGAGTGAAATTGACCACACTTCAAGGTCATCCACTCAAAGGAATCATCAATGGGAGCTATATAAAAGTGTATTATGGATTGTAGGGGTTGAATTAACTCTAAATTATCCACAAAGTGTAGAATTTAGTGTAGCATAGGAGTAGTATAGTGTAGGAGTTAGATAGGTAGGTACACAATAGTTATGATTACACATTCATTAATAGGTTAGGACAAGGTCCGTTCACACAGGACGACAGGACAAGATGTCAAGTCTGTATATTTTTCATATTTGAGCCAACAAGAGAAGTCATGAATAGAGTACACAGTATTGTATTAGACAATGAGCTCACATAGGGCAAGTACAATATACACAATGGTTGGAAGCACTAAAGGGTCAAGCAATCTAATTCATCAAGATCGCATAGGTACATGGGATGTGAACAATTATGATGCCATGTACCAAAAGGAACATCAACAACGCGATGGATAAGTACTGATAAAATTCCCACCAATGAAACCCACATAGGGATTAAAGAGAATTAATACAGCCATACGGAAGTTTAGTGACAACCAGAAATCAATGAAACCACAACACAAGGTCCCAACCTCCTTCTTAGTTATTTATATTCCCTACACCCACAGTAGTTCATTCATAGAGAGCCAATGATCCCTCACTAATATTCTCGCCCGCAATTACAACTCATTATTTTCATACATATTTCATCCACTAGCACGAATTGTAGTAGGAATTCTAGTTCCACAATGAAGTCTCAGGGCCCATGTCCCCTTCCAGCAGGTGAATGGTATCCTCCATATCCCAGTCCACATAAGTGGCCCAAAGTCCTATGATTCTCCTCTCACGTCAGTTTTAGTTTCAAGTGAAACTACTAGGAAGGGGACCCAACCTACAATTCACCAACAACTTGAATCTGGTCAGAAAATAGTTCCCTGAACTATGCTTCAAATCTTCTGTGGTGGGAAAAATCCCCAAACTGAGAGTTGGTACTCTCATTTCCATGGATCAATACCTTTGCTAACATAGGCAGTCTAATTATTTAGGTTGACCCATCTATCGATTGCAATTTTTCGCGTCTTCCCCGCTTTCAATAATCCCAAGAGAGACAGAAAGAAGACGACGGTCATGGTCGATGGAGCCATCACCCTGGGTTGAGCCTTGGAAAGCGCTAGGGTGATTTGGTCAAGTTCCAGATGAGGGATTTTTCCTATTAAGTTCTTGGAGTTATGGACTAGATTCTTAACTACATCTATTTTTCTTTGATCCAAACTAAGATCGATGAACGAGAGGTCAATATTCTGAAAGAATGAAAGTTGAATCCACCATTAACCTTCAGGGATGCTAGACTCATTCCAAGACCTGTGTCATGCTGCAACCATAGCCCAGATTGATAATTTTCTCTTACTCAATCACCATGCAGACATCCTAGTCAATATGATTAATTCGTATACCAAATCAATCTGGAATCCTATTGATGCAACAACATTATTGGATCGAGGATGAGCCAACTAATAGAGTTGGTGGATTGTTGGAAAATAAGGTTTTGGGGAAGTTGTGCGTGCACCACAAATCAATATTGTGCACACATGAAGAAGATACATTATGCGGCATCGGGAAGGATCAACATCAATGCTAGCCAAAGGAATATTGTGTGCACAAACCCAATTTTGTACTACGCACAAGGAATCAAGAAGAAGATCGCATGTGAACCAAATCTGGGTGTTTCTTTGGGAATATTTGGTAATCAAGTATTATAATGACTCGAATGATCATCGGAAAAGGTATGTATGAACTAGAAAGTTAGTTAGGATTTCCACACTCTGTGACTATTTGGGGGATGCATGCAGATACATAAAGCGTGTGGGTCTTTTGTTCACTCAAGAGAGTGGAGTAGATTATGAAGAGAGGGTATAGAGTTGTAACAGAGAGTTCATGACTATAACAAGGAGTCGAATGAGAGAGAGAGAGTTCCATGTCCACTTTTGTCAAAGTCTTGCATGAGTATCTAATAGATTTAGAATTGTGTATGAATGAGGAAAAGAGATGAGAATGCATGGAACAGATCTTTGTTATGAATTTTGTATCTGAATGTATCTTAAATGAATGAATGAAATATGAAGTCCTTTCTCTCTGCAATCTCATGTGTGTTATGGTTTGAACGTATATATGTTTTACGTTCTGTTGCATGGTACTCTGTTACTTTTTCATGGATTAATGAATGTACTTATACTCGAGAGGTTTTTATGTATGCATTGTCCCTTCGTATTCGACACAAGACTAATAATCTCTTTTATTCTCATGGCGTCTCGGGTGAGACCTTCTTTGGTCCTATACTGAAGGTCGAATATGTCGATACATTGGGGTTTTGTTGGTCAAATCTTGATGAACCCTGGGTATCCAACCCCCCAGTGAGAGAGTAGAAAGAGCCAACATCAGTCATGAAAGGAAATTACTATAAATCTAAATTCGTCATTGATTGTAAGACACAAATGTGCTCCAAGAAAAATCTTATAATTTAGAGAGGCATAGTGTCTTAGGTACTATAAATCATATAGGAGGTAGAAGGAACTTAAATTTTTCATTTCTTAAATTTTCTAGTTACTCTAATAAGAAAACCAATGAAGGATAAGGGAACACAAGCTTTGCAATTGCATACACTATTGTAAAATAAATTAATTCTAGTTGCAATTTTTCTTGTCGTTTAACAAAACCTCGTGACTTTATTATTATTGTTATTTCTTCAAAGTGAATTTTCTATGAATCTTCATTGGGGCATAAAACTCAAAATACAATATGCACTTTCATAGAAACAAGATGATATGGGCAGAGGCCAAGTTTGAGATTAGGAGGTAGATCATTTTGTGCTACACACAATCTCTAAAATAGAATACAAAAACATGGAAAATGTATATCAATAATTCTTTAAAACTCTATCATTACATGCAATCATCATATAGTATATAGATTTATCTTGTCCATGGTTGCATTCATACTTCAATCCTCTAACCCTAGGTAGTAAAAGGTGAAATGTAGTAAAATATCTTAATATAACTCAACAAATTATTCATATCATGAACAAAACAAGCTTTCCACATAACTACAACTTAGGTAGTGATATGTTACGTTCAATTACATCTAACCTTGACTTCTTGTTATCATCTTTGTGAGAAGGAAGGCATCAACAAGATTTCCTTCCATCTTTCTTCTATCTAAGGAACATTTTGAACCATCTGGTAGTTTTTCCCATTCTGCAAGTTCATTTATAATCCCACAACCCCAATTCAACACCCCACATAAACCATCAATCAATATCCATTCCATTCAACATGCATAGTAAACATGACACAAGCATAAGCTACACCACTACAATCAAGGATTCTATCATTGTGACCATAACAACATTTACATATGAGAACCCATATAAACATGATCTCCATATGCAATTTAATTGTCAATCTACATTAAACCTAATAATTTCATATCAAAAAAATCTAGTACCCAACTAGTTAAAAACCTTGAGAAGCCATGTGTAGGATACCCCATAAACAATCCTTACTTGTATCACTAGATGGCCTATGAAATCATCTTTTCGTAAGCCCATGTTTCTCAACAGAACAATATTTTGGGTCTCTTGCAAATCTTATCAGAGCTATGAATTTTATGAAACTTTCATGGATCAGGAACAACTCATTTGAAGTGAATTAACCTTTTGAGAAAGTTATAACATTAATGGAAGTCAACGAAAAATGAGGAAACAAGCATTTCAACATGTTCACCTCTTATTTTACACTAATTCAACAATCTCTGATCTGACCCAACATTATCAAGATTCAAAACCATAAGACATAAACAATTGCAAGTTAAAAATTGAACATCATGCTAGAATTGGACATTGGACCTTTGAATCATAATGTTCAATGCACATGACAACCTCCCATCAAGGATGCACCAAGATTGCCCCCCCTTACTCTGTGAAATGCAATGATTTACCCTAATCTCTCAAGTAATTTTCCATTTAATGATCCCTCGTGTAGCGCATCCACAGACCATAGATCCTTGAGGAGGACATGGTGTTCCACAACCTGGTGGAAAAATATGGGCCATGGAATTGGTCTCAGATAAGAAAGGAGATCATCTTCCAAAACAAACGAGGAAGGAGAAACATATTTTGGACAAGAAAATGAAAAAATATTCATACTCCATGTACTCCATCATCCTAATCGCCATGTACTCTATCATCCTCTACCAAAATTCAATTTGTGTTAAATGCATAACAATGTTGTTGACAATTTCTTGTCTTATAATGAGAAATGGCGTTGTGACCCAATCCTAATGCATGACAAATTTACTTTATTTTTTCTCTATGTTTTAGATAGTTGTTGCATGGAAGCATTAAAAGAGCAAGGAATGAAGTCACATGGTTATTGTTAGTAAAAATTATGGCATTTGACTAGACTGTTGCATGTGAAAGAGAAAGGAAAGAATTCAAGTGGTTATTTTCTATGAAGATGCATGGAATTTGGCCGCCATGATCTCTCTATTGATTCTCTTCATGTCATGTATCATACACAACAAGCCCTACATATCTTGAAGACCATATTACTCGATATTGATGTAATATTGTAATTCATTAAAGTTAAATACTTGTTTATAGATACCATGAATGATAATAGCATTTAATTGGGTCTATTTATTATACTTAAATATATAGCACATTATTTTTTATAAGATGGCATTGAAAGCCTTTTATCATAGATGTTGGTGCCATATCAATGTGCTCCCAATGGATAATCAAAGTAGACTTCATAGAAATATGCATAAAGGGCTTAAGACAAATGGAGGTGGGAAAAGAGACATGCATGGGGTCTCTACTTAGTGAACTTATGATAGCCTGTGCCTTCATGGGATATTAAATAATACCTCTAATTTCACTAGATATTGATAAAATCCTCCCAAATTTCTTTTGTTGAACTCACTCCCAATACATCTTTCTAATTATAAAAGCCCTTGTTTTTACTAGATATCCACTAATTTTACCAAATACCCATTTTGATATCCCTCAATACCTATAAACCCCCCATACCTAACTTTCCAAGAAAGGGAGAAAGTCTATTAAATTCAATTTTCTTTCACATTTGGGTGAATTGGACAATCAAGATTGTTTCTACCATAGTTAAAATTATTTATACATGTAAAGACTTACAGAAGTAAAGTAAATTTCCTTGCACCTAAATAATAGAATTTAAATTTGTAGTTGCATAAGAACAATGTAGAAAAGTTTACTCACTGATTTAGAAGTAGGTTTGATATTTTCACTTGAACATTCATATCACTATCACTGGATTAAAAGAGTGGATTAAGAGAGTAGAGAGTTTATTTAGACGTAAAAAAATTAATTTTTAATCATCATCTGCTACAACACTTGCCTATGAATTTTTGGAGTGAATGATATATCTAGTAACAACTATAGAATTAATCATCCAAGTTCTATTGTTTTTATGATGAATCAACGCAATCCCTTTGAAATTATCCTTTTTTTCTACATCATATCTTTTTACAATCCTTTACTCCTTGAATTGAAAAAATCAAGCATCTAGTTTTTGTTCTTGTTTAAGTTCACTACTATGTTTTTTTTTAAGTACACTACTATGTTTGTTCCTTTTGATGACTTCAAATTTGGTTAGGTATAGTATTATGTGAGTTTTATTATTTTATAGTTCTTTTAATATATTGTTGATATGTATTATTATTTTATTTTTTATCAATTTATTAATTAATTTTTGAGTTGACACTTGACATGTCAATGTTATTTACATGACATTTATCATAATGGGTTGTAGAGTACCAACAATTCATTCAATACATCAATTGTTAAGTTTTTGAATTTTTTTTTTATCTTTTAATAAATTGTTTAGTCTAAAAAAACAAAAAAAAATAGACTAATAAATTAAGCTTCTCTCAATATCCAAAAGATATTGTTACAAGCTTCCCTCCAATTATTAAAATTTAAAGATTAAAAAATGAGAGTTTATAAGAAATTTGATAAACTTTTAATAATTTAAGTTTTTTTAACAATTTAAATCAATTACTAAAATTTAAAGATAAAAAATGAGAGTTTATAAAAAATTTAATAAACTTTTAATAATTTAAGTTTTTTTAACAATTTAAATCAATTTTAAATTGAGCAAAACATTTATAAACATTATTCTCATGCATAAAACTTAGATCATGAAAATATTTATTATAAAAAAATCATTTATTACAAAAATTATTTTACTTTTAAAATTAATCACACAAATTAAATTTAAATTGATAAAATTATAAAAATCAAAAAAGATTTTTCCATATTAAAAAACAATAATTTAAAAAAAAACAAAAACATAAACATAAACACGTCACAAATTTACAAAGTAATAGCAAAGCAACACAAAATCACGGGGCTAGTATGTAGTATGACTTTTTAGCCCAAATTTAAAATACTTGTACTTTGTCAACAAAGAATAGAAAATACAAATGAAGGCACGCGAACATAAAGGGCTAGCAAAGTAAAGTAATTATCCAAAATTCAAAATACGTAATTTTTTTAATTGGAAACAGAGAGTACACAATCAAGTTTAAGACTCGTGGACTTCAGCGAGGACTGTGAGAGAGAGGAGATGATATTAATAGAAAAGGTTAACCATGCTTTTTAATTTTGGAAACAATAACAAGTGAAATTAGTAGCAAATGAATATTTTAGGATGTGAAATTAGTAGCAAATGAATATTTTGGGATTTGGAAAATAAAAATTTTAAATATTTTTTTTTTTTAATTTGAATTAATTAGAAAATTAAGATTGTTTTTATCATTATTAAAATAATAATTAAAATTATTTATATTATAAAATTTTAGAAAAGTTATGATAACATTCAAAAAGTATAGATATAAAAACTTACATAAATAAAATTTATTTGGACCTAAAATATAAGATTTATATTTCATTTCACAACTCTTTTTCTTCCATTCAATATAATCAAATCCAAATTTCTTTAACTCAATATAATCAAATCCAAATACTTTTTAAATGGGTTATCCAATAATTGTTAATTATGACAATCCTTGTTTGTACTTGGAGTGAGAGGGCTTTTAATTTGTAGTTGGATATGAATATTGTAGAAACTCTTACTCAGTGATTTAAATAGTATTGTAGACACTATGGCAATCCTTGTTTGTACTTGGAGTGAGAGAGCTTTTAATTTGTAGTTGGATATGAATATTGTAGAAAAGCTTACTCATTGATTTAAATAATATTGTAAACACTATGGCAATCCTTGTTTGTACTTGAAGTGAGAGGGCTTTTAATTTGTAGTTGGATATGAATATTGTAGAAAATCTTACTCAATGATTTAAATGGTATTGTAGACATTTTCAGCTGAACATCCATATTATTATCAGTGGATTAAGAGAGTAAAGAGTTTGTTTGGACTCTAACAAAAATAATTAACAGTCATCAACTATCAACTATTGCTACATCTATGAATTTTCGGAGTGAATGATATGTTTAGAGTTTATTTGGAATCTAACAAAAATAATTAATGAATTTTTGGAGTGAATGATATGTCTAGAATTAGGTCTTGTTGTTTTTATGATGAATCAATACACTTTCTTCGAAATGTGAATGATATGTCTAATAACAACTATAGAATTAATCGTCTAGTTCTTGTTGTTTTTATGATGAATCAATACACTCTCTTCCGAATTATGTGATTCCCCAAAAATTAACCAAAAATCCATGTTTATTGCCATTCAGAATTATGTTATTCAAAAAATTAACCAAAGATCCATGTTTATTTTCACAAATGAAACTTAAACTCTAATACACCAAATGAACATTTATCAGGAGCCCCTTTTTCTCTATCTTGTCTTTATGGAGAAGGTCCGGAGATAAAGAATGAAGATTTGACAATCTTTTACTCCTTCATTGAATCAAAGAAATCAAGCATCTAGTTCCAATTTGCCCATTTTGCTGTGTCTTGTCTTTATGGAGAAGATCGAGAGAGAAAGAATGAAGATTAGACCATATTTTACTCTTTCATTAAATTCAAAGAAATCAAGCATCTAGTTCCAATTTCAATTCACTACTATGTTAGTTGCTTAGTTCATTGCTTACTTGAGAGAAGTTGTTTAAGGATTTTGAATTTGGTTAGATATAGT
Source organism: Picea engelmannii (assembly GCA_009831015.1). NCBI lineage: Eukaryota > Viridiplantae > Streptophyta > Pinopsida > Pinales > Pinaceae > Picea > Picea engelmannii. Next base: position 79,974 of record ML813004.1, on the reverse strand, counting down.
ATAATATGTATATGTATGTATTCTATTATTTTATATGTTTTTAATATATTGACATGTATTATTATTATTATTATTATTTTTTATTATTATTATTTTTGGAGTTGACATGTGCAATGTGAGTGTTATCTATGTGGCATGTATCATATAGGTTGTGATGTATCTTTTTAAAGAAACAATTCATTCAATACATCAATTACTTGTTTAATTTTCAAATTTCTCAGTTTTTTTTTGTTTTTTAATGAATTATTTAATTTAAGAAAAAGTAAGTAAATTAATAAATTAAAAGTGATGAATTATTTTAATGATTAGAATCTAAAGATACAAAAATCAGAATTTATATCAATTTGGAATTCTCATCTAATTTTTAATAATTAAGGTTTTTTTAATAATTAAAGGTTTTTTTAATAATTTAGATCAATTTCAAATTAGGCAAAACATTTAAGAGCATTATTTTGAGATATAGAACTGTGATCATCCATCATACATATAACTTAGATCATTGTAAAGATTTACTTATTTTTTTTAACCATTAAGATTTTTTAACAATTTAAATTAATTCTAAATTAGGCAAAACATTTAACAACATTATTCTCATGTATGTATAGAAATTTAGATATTGTAAAACTTCACTTAAAATTTTTATTATATTTATGATAATAAAAATAAAATTCATTTATTATAAAAATTAATTAATCACAAATTAAATTGATAAAATTAGAAAAAAAAAAAATTATTTTATTTTAAGAAACACTAATTAAAAACAAAACATCTACAAAATTACCAAAAAAAAATTAGTTAATCACAAATTAAATTGATGAAATTAAAAAATAAATAAAAAAAAAACTATTTATTTTAAGAAACACTAATTTTAAAAAAAATAAAAATAAATAAATCCACAAAATTACAAAATAATAGCAAAGTAACACAAAATCACGGTACTAGTCTGACTTATTGTCCAAAACTCAAAATACTTGTTCTTTGAATAGAAAATACAAATGAAGGCACGCAAATATAGTGGGCTGACAAAGTAAAGTAATTAGCCGAAAATCAAAATACTTATTCTTTATTGGAAACATAGAATTAAAAAAAAAAAAAAAAAAATTATGACTCGTAGACTTCAGCCAGGACTGGGAGAGAGGAGATATTAATAGAAAAAGGCTAATAATTATCCTTTGGAAACATGAATAAATCGATTATGGGGCACTGATTAACGCCGTTAAATTACGTAAAATCTGCAAAAAGAACGGGCAGTCAGATTCATGTATGGAAATAATGTCAAGGTTTTTATCGCAAGCATCAATGGTATTCACTCAGTGTCAACAGATGGAGATGAAGTCAGTTACTGCATTTATACGATATCGTCCAAATATCCTTCCGCCACCTTTGAAGATTTTAGCTTGATTCGCTGTCATTGAAGCACACGTACACCACATGCACACCCAATCTCATGTTAATTAATTCGCATTCATACTGATTGATATATTGTGATTGTGATTCATGCCATCCAAGCAGATCGTGGCAGATGCTGTTCCAGTCTTTGTTTCTGACTGTTTTTTCGTTTTGGGAAGTTGGGGCCTCATCTCTCGCTTTCCATTCTTGGCTTGTAGTTTTTCTCATTTTTTTTTTTTTTTCCGCTTTACTTTTTTCTAAACCCTTACCCTGCAAGTCTAAATACAATCGCATCTCCAAACCATATTCTCCATTCTTATGCATTCGTATATATAATCTCTGAATATATGTAGATTGCTCACATATATAACAATGGAGGACTACAGAAATGATGTCTTGAATCATGGTGCTGGTTCAGCGCAAGCGTTGCAGAAGTGGGCGAGATTTGAAGAAGAGAGTGAGGATTATCTGATGATAAGGCAGCAGACACAGCAGCTTGATAATAATTTGTTGTTAGTTTCTCTTCCTCCTCCTCCGTCTCAATTGGATGAAGGCTGTTTTGTATCTTCTTTTACATGTGACAGATCAGGGGAAGGATCGACCTCAAACATCGAGCCACCTCTCGTTTCCCTCGGCCCGAGCATTGACCTAATCTCTCAGATGCGGCAGCAGGAAGAGGAGATCGACACATTGATCAAATTTCAGGTACTTTTGAATTGTATAATGTAATCTCCATTAAATTGCATTGCATTGCATTGCCCTGNCAAATTTCAGGTACTTTTGAATTGTATAATGTAATCTCCATTAAATTGCATTGCATTGCATTGCCCTGTGATGAAAAAAAAAAACCCTATCTAATATATAAATCTATGCAATGTCATGCAGAATGAGAAAGTGATAAAGTGGATTTTAGAAAAGAGGCAGAGGCATCTACAGGATATATTTGCATGTGCTGAGCAGGGTATCTCTATGATGTTGGAGGAGAAGGACGCGGATCTAGAAAATTTGAGTCGCAGGAATATTCAACTACAGGGCCTTACGAAGCAGCTGAGCATGGAGGCCCTAATGTGGCAGAAAGTGGCGAAAGACAATGAGGTTATGGTGGGTAATCTGAAGAGCGATTTAGAGCAGCTGATGGCTCAAATTAGAGATCAACAGATTAGCAGAGAAAGATGTGGCGACGTCGACGACGCCCTGTCATGCTGCTATTACCCGCAAGATCATTCAACATTACATAAGTATAATGACAATGGCAAAGAAAAACTAACCATGAAAGAGGTAGAAGGAAGGAATTGTAAGGTATGCAGAATGAAGAGTAGTTGCATAGTATTGCTGCCTTGCAGACATTTGTGCGTCTGTGCAGATTGTGACTTCCAAGTAATTGCATGCCCTCTTTGTAATTCATTGAAGAGCGAAAGCATACATGCCTATATGTCATGACAGTTCCACATCTATCACTCTTATTATTTGAATCCAAACTGGATATAGAATTCTCTTCAATTTGATGCAGATTCACTACTAACGAAATTTAGTGGCTCTATTTTAGGCAATTAAAACCAATTGTAACTTTATATTGGTGATGATGTCCATGCATAATCTCACATTCTCAGCGTTTACAATTCCCTGGTATACAATCTCACCTCAGCGTTACAAATCCCTGGTATCCAATCTCACCTCGCCTCAAAATTTAAGATGTATGCTACATAGAAAATATGTAGCATAGAAAATAATTGATAAAAGATGTCTATAGTGAGTACTGTAATTATTAACAAAAATATTATATCAGTGTAAACATGACATAAAATTAAATTAAATTGAGATGTGTAAACATGCCACAAAATTTAGGAAACAGCATAGAAAAGAATTGATAAAAATGCCATAAAATTAAATTAAATTGATGTGTAAACATGCCACAAAATTTAAGAAACAACATAAAAAAGAATTGATAGTGAAATATTATATCAATGTAAACATGCCATAAAATTAAACTAAATTGATGTGTAAACATGCCACAACAAAATTTAAGAAACAGCATAGAAAAGAATTGATAAAAGTTATTAATAAAACAGCATATAAAAGAATTGATAAAAGTTATTAATAAAACATCATATAAAAGAACTGATAAAAGTTATTAATAATGATTAGACAAAATTATTATTAAAATATAGAATATTAAGTTTAAATTGATATGTAAACATACCCAAAAACAAGTAGCATAGAAAAGAATTGATAAAAGTTTTCAATAATGACTATTGTAATTATTGACAAAATTATTATTAAAATATAGAATATCAAGTTTAAATTGAGATGTAAGCATACCACAAAATGTAAGATGTAAGTAGAATAGGAAAGAATTGATAAAAGTTGTTGAATATTATAATTATTAACAAAATTATTATTAAAATATAAAATATCAAGTTTAAATTGATATAAGCATATCAAAAAATTTAAAATGTAAACAGCATAGAAAATAATTCATAAAAGTTGTCAATAATGACTACTATAATTATTGAAAAAAATATTATTAAAATATAAAATATCAAGTTTAAATTGATGTGTAAACATACCACAAAATTTAAGATGTAAGCAACATAGAAAAGAATTGATAAAAGTTGTAATAATGACTATTATAATTATTGACAAAATTATTATTAAAATATAATAATATCATATTTATATTATTAAGCAGCATAGAAAAGAATTGATAAAAGTTGTAATAATGACTATTATAATTATTGACAAAATTATTATTAAAATATAACATATCATATTTAAATTACTATGTAAGAAAATTGATATGTAAGCATATCACAATAGTATTAATGGAACATATGTTGTACTCTATTATCTAACCTAATAGCTGCATAGTTAAAACTGAAATAGGTCAATAAAAATCTCAAATATAAAGTTCTTACCGAATAGTTGCATAGTTAAAATTGAAAAACAACAATAAAAATATCAAACATAAAGTTTTTAAATTTACAATGCCATGATAAATAAAATAACAAATATGTAAATTTTAACTCTCAAAACAACATCAATGATTTTTTCTTAAATTTGAACACTCAAAACAACATCAGTTAATTTTTCTTAAATTTGAAAATAAAGGGCTAAATGTTATAATTCAAAATTCAAACTCTCTAATAGTAGCCCTCTAACTTTGCATGTGAAACTAAATAAATATAAAAATAGATTTAGAACTAAATTCATCTAAAATTGTAACTAGTCTAGGATGGCACTTGCATGGTATGTGCCTCCAGTCTCTCTCCTCCATAGATGCTAGTGCATTCTCATTATTGTTGTATGGAACTTCTAAGTAGAACGTGTTGTTGTATGATATCATTGTACAAATTTTTGTTGTAAGAAGAAGGGTGTTGTAGCGGGAGAGTATGAGCTACACATAGATAAAACTAATACTCTTTAGTTGAGGAAACCGTTCTCCACCACACCAAGCCTCTCCATAAACATATTGAACATCCCCTTTGCCACGGTGTTGGTCAAGTTACCAACAAAGTGTTGATATATAGGAATATACTAAAGAACTATTGCACTCCTTTTTGGACCTTGTATTTGATGAAGTGGTACCTAATCTCAATATGCTTGGGCCAATCATAAAAAAATGAATTCTTAGAGAGAGTCATACAACTTTGATTGTCACAATAAATCATAAAAGTGTCCAAAGTACGATCTATCATCTCTACTAATAACAAGCAAAGCCAAATGGATTCACAATTAAAAATGTTGGCTACCATGTAGTCTACCTTTGTTGTACTAAGTGCCATAAAATTATTCTTCATACTAAATTGGGAAACCACACTTGAACCCAAACTAAAGAAACACCATTAAGTTCTCCTTTGATTACTAACACTACCTACACAAATAGAATATGTAGACCCATGCATGCAGAACCAATTGTCGATTACCAACATAACTGAAACCAATAAGAAGTGTACCCTTCAAGCACTATACCACATGTTTTGAAACAACCTAATGAACTTTTGCAGGATCCACCATAAACTAGCTCAAGGAGTTGACTGCAAAACAAATGTAAAATCAAGTACTTAACATATACATGAGGTGACTTATCAACTTCCTATACACAAAAATATCAATCAACACTAAATGAAAATCAACAAATTACTTCAATTTTTCTACCATAGGAGTAGCCATGGGCTTGTACATTTCATCATTTGAAATCTCTTCATAATAGTAACTACATACTTACCTTGCTTGCGGAAGAACTCATTTGGACTTTTCCATACATCTAGACCCAAGAAGTTGTACATCAAGCTAATGTCATTTATATCTAATTCGCTCACCAAATTTTCATTGCATTATGCTATGATTTTCCTTGAACTCCCTATAAGTATAAGATCATATACATATAGGAACAAAACAAGCAAATAAGAATCATCAGTGAAATAGTAAATATTGGAATGTGCATCTTTTTTAGTGAAACTCAAACCTAAAACATGCTCATCAATCCTCAAGTACCATGCTTATTATGCATACTTCAACACATAAAGGACTTTCTCCAACCTGCAAACATGGGTTTCACACACATGCACCTCAAATCCCTCTGTTTGATTTAGGTACACCACCTTATTTAGACCATTAAGAAATGTTGTGTTGACATTCATTTGAAATAAATGGGTGAGTACAAGCTAATTATGGTCTCTCATGACACACCCAAAGGGGTTGGATCCAATGGTGAAAAGCAAAGATTTTTTCACCATTGGGAAAGGATCAATTCCAATGAGGGTTGGTTAACCTGGAGCCATGGGGACAACTTGAGGTATTGATCAAACCTGTGGTTGCACCCAAAGAAATTATATTAAAAATAGTCTCATGATTTGTGCACCATGGGGGCTTCACCCTATTGACCAATATCTTATCGCGTTTATTCATAAAGGGGTTTTTTAGTTGTGAAAAATAAGGTCAATATATTGTAGGTATTTGGGAGAATGTGGGGTATCAAGGGATTTTTAGGTATTAGAGGTATAAAAGGGGTATATATTTAAATTAGGGGTTCCTTTCTTGGAAATATGTATTGGGAAGGGGGTTCAACAAAAGTATTTTGTGAGGTATTTATCAATATGTAGTGAAATTAGGGGTATTCTTTAATACCTCATGGATGCAGGTGCTATCTCATAGGTTCACTGAGTGAAGACCCCATGTTGTGCACACATAAGTGGATCAAATCCCACACCCATGTCCTTCAAATTAAAAGTCAAATCTTGGCAACGTGATTGGATTTAGAGGTTTTTGTTCTATAAGGAATCCAAGGTTCAAAACTCAAGGTAGTCGGGAGGATACACCCAAAAAAATCCAACCATGTTAAGGGTTGATGTGGCCCAGGCTGGGTGTGATCGTCGGGCGATTTTAATGGCTTAAATGCCCCTGGGTCACAGTTTTTTAGACCATGGGCTATTCCCACAAGCAGCAAACATGCTAGCAAACAAAAAAAGTGGTCTCTCATGACCCATTAGTGACAATGCAAACATGGAAAAACAACAAAATGTTAACTAGAAGGAATGATTCAAGGTACTTTCACAACGGATTTGAATATGGTGTAAAAAGATGAAATGTAGGAATTTGAATTAGCTTTCCAATTTTATTTTATTTTTTGAATTTTTGTATGGTCACGTGAATTTGAGTTTTACTAACAGTGATGTTATATTTCATGAAAAATATAACACATGTGTTCCTATTAGTGCAAGTGTTGAGTACCTAAATGATGAAATTACCTTAAAAAAAAATGTACAATTGTAGAGAACGCATTGTTCTTGTGCATAAGTATTTTTTTTTTTAAATTTATAATGTTAAATTTATATTCTTTTAAAATTATGGAAGTCATTAAAGTCATACAATTATGAGGTCATGTGTTATTGTGTTATTGCAAGGTATGAGGGTCTTAACATAATCAAACATTTTTTTATTTTTTTATATTTTAAATATTTATCTATACTAGTGAAACATATAACTTTGTCTAAAAATTGGTAAGGAAATTAAAATTTATAGCAAGAATACACAACCTATTTTAAGATTATGATATATGTCAAGACAAAAATAAATTAAAAATAGTAAACAATACTAGTTTATTTTTTAATTATGTGTTTGGAATCTACATAGTCGACTCTATATATATGTGTAGTTTCATCGACAATGGATTTGTGTAGCCTATACAAAAATAACATGAAAAATAGAGATATTGAGGGTCATTAAAAAAAATGAAGGTTTTGATGTATTTGCATCCCAAACCACCAAGTTTTCCATTGTGAACCTAAATCTGAAGCAACCAAGTTAGCAAACATGTATTTTGGATTTGTCAATCCATCCAAAAAAAAATGATTTAAAGGTATGTTCATCCATTATTAGAATGCATGCAACCCCGAAGTGTAGCTCAAGTGGTCATGAGCCAAACATGAGATATTAAATCTCCCCCAAATTTGGGGAGGTCATGAGTTTGACTCTCTTGATCCCCTTAGGGTTAGACTCTATAATCAAGGCTAATGGTTTACCTCATTTATCATCCATGGATCATATGGAAGTACTCAGAGGTTTTTTTGCGAGGGTTTCCTTGAAAAAAAAAAGGAATGTGTGCATGTTATAGAACATGTGCACATTCCTAAATTGTGCATGTGTTATTTTGAGTAAAAAAAATCCCCATTGTATATCCTTCACCTCCAAGTGGGGGTGAAATTAGGAGGATCTGAGAATTAGGTATGGGTAATAAGTTCCTTTAAATGGAAAGGGAAGGAAACTTGGACCTTAGGTCCTAAAGGATGATTCTAGGTATCAAGATCCAAGACCAACTCCTTGAACCACCAGACATGACCTCCTAATGATATTATTGCCTATGAATGGGGATATCAGTGACATTATAAACATTTCAACACTATGTATGTCTTAGGTTCTTAGACATGGTTTATGGAGGAATCCCAATACTTAGGCCATAAAGGAAGCTTCTAAGCATATATGAAAAAGAAAAATGACTCAAACTACCACATAGTACATCCTGAGGGCATCCTTGTCTTCTAAATAAGGATATGGACATCGTTAGAATATTTCCAGTACTAGTTATGAGTCTCGAGACCCTTGACATGGCCATGGGAGGAAATTTGTTGATTGGACCCTTAATTAGTCCTTTTGGAAAACATCCCTTACAAAGGGTGAAAAAAATATAAAGGCATAAAAATCAAATCAAATAAAAAAAACACTTAGTTGTTTCAATCATAAACATCAAATAAACAAAAATTGTGGAAAAGAACACAATATTAATAAAAAAACTAAACCATAAGAAAACCATTATACACATGTCTAAATCCATGTATCTATAATAAAAATTGGTCAATCTATACATTTTTTACAAAATGGCACGTTATTCCCAAGATACATAATGGAACCTTGTGCCCAAACATGGAATAATGGCAGCTCATGCCCTAGATACAAAGTAGCACCTCTTTCCCAAAATGGCACACTGCAACTAAAATACATAATATGTTACTCACTGACCCCTTCCACCCTTGACACTACCAGGTGCATCCCCAAAGAAGATCTTCCTCCTCTTACTCCTAGAGGAAACTTGAGTCTTTCTTGTGTCTCATAGTTGTTCACCTTTTTGGAGACTAGAAAAGGAAACAACATTATTATAAGTTTTTTTCTACAATTCTATCAACTAACACACTTATAAAAATTTACTTTATAATTCAATATAACAAAAATCAATGTAGATGAGATTTCAAGTCATGAAGGTGTTTTCCTCCTTCATGATCCCAACTTCTCCACAATGCCTCCCTATAATATTTACAAGAACCAATGCATGATATTTAATCAAAATGCCTAAAATAAATTATATTCATGCTAATTTCATCAATGGATGATCTCACCATGAATAACTTAAGAAATGGTGGAGATTGACTAGTAAAAAGAGCATGTGGCTAAACAAGTTGCTTTGAGGAAACAACTGGCGTAGGTTCCATGGGTGCATCCATAGTGGATGAAACAAAGGGGGATACAACTAGGGGCATTGGTGAAACTATAGTGGATGCAACAAAGAGAATTGTAGAAACACAGATAGGTGCAACCAAAATGGATGGATGGAACTGAAAAGGTGGTGGGGGTGGGCGAAGATAAACCCCCATGGGATGTAGGATGGGATGAAGTACCCTGTGGGAGGGGAATGGAATCCTAAGTGTTGGGGTAAGGTCGCAAAGGACCAAACTCACCTTGTAATTTAGGATGTATGGTGCATGTGTTGGATGGATCGGGAAATATGGTAGTGGTGAATGAATGAAGAATTATGGTGCCTTATAATATTTTTGTTGGTACAAAAACTTCAAAATCAACCAAAATAACATAACAAATTTCACATTAAAACAATATTTAACTCGACACATGATACTTGGGAATGGGGTGATCTATCGACCTCGGGTGGAC
>ML813004.1:31398-45378 GCA_009831015.1 Picea engelmannii | reverse complement strand
ATATATATATTTGAAAAAAACAATTAACAATACCATCAAATATATTAAAAAATCATTATAAATAACATTCATGGTTATAACATATTTGCTTAACATATAAAGTTGATGTTTGCGATGTAGTTGATCCTTGTAAATGTGTTGAATATGTTTCATTTATTCAGTTCCAAATGTGTGGTCTGAAATGCTATGAAATGCCATCAACAATATTTTTACAAGTTCACTATTACAATTTTACATTGGGATAATGGTAAATCTCTATGAAGTTTTTCAGCTTCTGGTGTTGGTAACAGGTTGAACTAGCTACATATAGCATTGAGTTGGTGTGGTTATATATATATATATATATATATATATATATATATATATATATATATATATATATAAAAGAGTAAAACAGGAATGTTAAAGAAGTTGTATAAACAATTTTGGTTTTAGAGTAAAATTTAAAATTGTTTTTTATTTTTTTTTGGTCGTAAAGAAACAGGTGACTTACATGCATTTATAGGTATTTGACAGAAGTGGAGTGAAAGTATGTCCCTTACTAATAACTTACTAATAGACTTACATACAGAAGTGGAAGTGGAATGAAAGTATGCCCCTTACTAATAACTTACTAATAGCAATAATAAATCAACTCACATTCACTGATAACAACCAATAATAATTATCCTCACTGCTTATTAACAACTTAATTGTAATAAATTTTGAACATTTTACTTAATTGTAATAAGTTTCTTACAATTAATGGGCAAATTGAAAACTAAAGCGTCAAAGTTTCTTATGTCATTTGATAGCTTGGGTTGTTTTATATAAAGAAACAATCGATCTTTGTGGGTGATTCTTGCTCCAGAAATAGAAACTGTAACGTCTGCACAATACATGGCCCGTGGCTGATTCATGCTCCAGGAATAGAAACTGTAACGTCTGGCACAATATAGATAGATTGGAGAGATTGGTACATAGAAACAACAGCCCATTATTGGTGAATCATACTCAGAAATAGAATTTTTAACGCCTGGCATGATACAGAACGAATAGAGAATTGTAGGGTAGTAAATTCGGTTAATCACTGACACCGGTAACGTCTGCAATCCAGTTAAGTTCGGGTTACTTACGGCACTGGCACTAATAACTAACACTATCCGCAGAATTAAAAGTTAAGTGATTAGTGCAGGACGGCCATCGATGTGATCCAACTTAAATGAAGTTAACTTCTCCAAAGATTTCAAATAAGAACATTATTCCGGATAAAAAGTTTGAACTCATGACTTACTTAACAACACAAACACCTTAACAACACATATCTGCTATATCTGCTAGCCAGCCACTAAACCAAACCCCTAACATTATTAAGAACATTAAAATTTTCAAATAAGAACGTTGCTACAACCATTATTAGATGTTACTATGAACATTATAACATCTTTATAAATGTCCATGGCGCCATCTTGATTACGACCATTATAACATCCACGTTAACGTATGAACAATATGTATTTGCTTGAAACTTAGTAATATCTATACATATGTGCACATCTCAATAATAAATCAAAATAGGTTATATGGATCTTATAAAATAATAATAATGTCTTTTATCATATTAATGTTAATTACTTTTTTATGATTATGGTAAATATTTTTTAAATATATTGGGAAAAAAGTTTTAAGTAGAAGTCTTGAACTTGGAATATATATTCTATCTTCAAAATAAAAGAAAAAGAGAATAAAAAGATATAAAGTTTAAATATATAAAGTAGTGTAAATCTATCTTAACTCTTTATTTATGAGTTATTGAGAGAGATTATAGCTCTCTATGTGCAAATATTTCCTTAAGTTTTCACCTCTAGGGGTTTCATCCCTCTCTATACATAATAGATCATTAATTAGGATATATATGTGTGTGTGTGTCATTTGTCAAATCCATATTGAGCACTAAAGGAATTACACATCTCCTTCATACTCACAAGCACACCATTGAAATATTTTTACTTTCAATTGCTATATATATATATATATATATATANCACGACCAAGACTGCTAAAGTCTATCGAGGTATACATACCCTATCCCCCTTTGGATTTGAACTTGTGACCTCAAGGAGGAAACACATGTTCTTAACCATTGAAATATTTTATTTATGGTCAATATTGAAAAAAAATCGTGATTAATATTTTTTTGAAATGTCATGTATCAACTCCTTAAACAGTAAAGGAATTACACATCTCCCTCATAATGCAATGTAGAAAGCACCGAAGAGATAAATAGGTAAAAAGTACTTAGTACTAAAATTAAAGAAAATAATATGATTCCCTTGAGGGTTTGGAATTCCTACCCTAAAATATGTATGAATCTCCTAATGTCATGGACAACATCCCAAACATTTCTACTGAGAATGAATTTTTTTTCTATAGAAGACATAGAGTTTGGGATTAAGCAGCTCACAAAAGGGAAAGCTAAGGACGTCGAAGGCTACCAAGCTGAAATATTAAAAAATAGAGGGCCTATCCTCATCCCTCACACACACAAGCTCTTTAATTTAGTAGTTAAGCAAGGCTTCCCTAAACCCTCGATGCAAATACTCGTTGTACATATTTTTAAAAGTGGGGATAAAAACAACCCCTCTAATTATATGACCATTATGATTAGCCCCATTTTAGCCAAGCTATACGAAATTATTTTGGAAAAGAATATTAACATATGGCTAGAAAGTCATGAAAAAAGAGCTAAAGGCCAAGCTAGATTTAGGAGCTATCATTCAAGTTTGGACCACCTTGTTACACTTAGGATCATTGCAAAGGAGTATCGCAATAATAAAACTAATTTTTTTTGTTTGTTTCATTGAATTTATAAAATATTTTGACACAGTTCCTAAGATGAACCTTTGGAATAGACTAGAAGAGCTAAAAGTTCCTTTCGAGTTGAGAGTTGTTCTAGTAAAATCATATGAGAATGTTGTTTCCAATTTTAAGAACATTGGGGATCGGTCGAAAGAAATTAATTGTAATATAGGAGTCAAGCAAGGTTGTCCCTTGTCCCTTACCATTTTTGGCATTTACATTGACAAGTTAGAAGATCGTTTGGAAGGAGCAGGTTGTGTCAACCTGACACTCGCTAGCATAGTAAACATCATTCTTCTTTACGCTAATGATATTGTTTGTATGGTGAGGAGTTGCTATGATCATGAAAAACAACTAAGAATCCTTAAGGATTTATGCTCTAGTATGGGTGTGACTGTTAACTCTAACAAAATGAAAGTTATGATAATTAAATCCAAAAACATTACTTACAATATTTTTGTATATGAAAAAAACAACTTGAAGGAAGTGTATTCATACAAATATCTCAGAATTTATATTCATCACAAGATCATATAGAACTATAACATTGGGAAAAGGATAAATAGAGGGTGGAAAGCTTATTATGGGCTTGAAAACAATTGTAAATTAGTGGACCTTTGTATATGGGATAAGAAAAAAATATTATTCGAGTGTCTCATCACTCCTATTATTTGATATGGATGTGAAGTATGGGGGTACAGTATCTCTAGAAAATCACGAAGAAAAACAGAGCAAATCTAAAATAATTGTGTAACTTATTGTTGATTACAAAACACAACCTAAAAAAAATCATATTTTTTGGTTATTTTTTGTTTTATAAGTTTTTGTTAATCATTATTTTTATATATTTCATTATTTTCTATTTTCAATTAAAATAAACATGCATTTATTCACCTAAAAAGACTAAAAAAAACATGTTTTTCAAAAAGGACAATAAAAATCGAATATATAAGAAAAATTGAAAGAGACAAAAACATTAATTCTTACAGTACCGATAGGCTTACCAACAGTCACAAAAACTATAGAAAACGCTTTTTCTTCAAGTGTCGACGTCGACACACACTTTTCCTCAAAAGGTCAATAGATTTATCGGGGGTCGAAGGAAAGTTAAGCACTATCAAAGTTTGTAATGAATAGCATTAATAACATTCTCATCGAAATATGCTAGAACCAAAGGAATATTCCTTGAATATGTGATCATGGGTTTGTAAAGAGGTTTGAAGCAACACAAATTTTAAAACCTCTAAAACACTTTATCACCGACTCTCGATAAACATACAAAACATGTCGATGGACAAATTGGTGGTCAACATTAAAGTTTCCCGAACATTTTTGTGAAGCTCCGAAAGAATCTCCGAAGGAATATTATTTTTCAATGGTTTACTAAGAGAGGTTAACAAAATACTATGGAAGATGTTCAAACATTTCTCTTAACTCCGATAAGAGAACCAAATCACGTTGATGAATATCAAGAGAATATGCTCAGAATTCTTTCAGGGGTTCGAACAAAAGTGTCAAATAACACATTTTTTGAAACCACTAATACACTTAACTCCCATTCCCGATAAACACCCCAAAGTGCGCCAAATAAAAATATTTTGGGAAGCGCTGAAACAAATAGAAAATGACATAAATACGTGCCACTGGTCATCAAAGCTGGTTTAAATTCGAATATAGTGGTTCATGGTAATATTTAAACTAGAAATTCTATCGGATCCTACTTAAATGATTAATATTGTGTCTTGGCTTTGGTCCTAGGTCCTTTAAATTTGCACTAAGTTATTGTTTATTTCGTTTACAATCAAATATCCAAAAACATGTTGCACTGGAGTAATCATATTTGAAGATAATTAATCGACTTCAGGGTTGAACCATGAAAACGAAAATTGTTTTTTTTTTTTTTTTAAATCCCTTATGCATCCTCAATTTTGATTAGTATTCTCTAAATCATATTTTGTTAAAATCTTTTTGGAAGAGGTTTGTGTGTAACTTTTTATTATCTATCTTTCCTTTTGATATTGGGACTCAAAGCAATTAAAAATGACCTTAATTGAGTGTATTAATGATTGTTTTTTCTTACAGAGAAAATGCCACCAAGAAGAGAGGTTTCCCAACAATCCCTGAAAAACACTAAAAGGAAAAGGGAGGGAGCTTGGGGAAGCATCTACTCCAGTACCGATACAAGGAATGGAGCCACCAAAGAATGTAAAGCCCGTGATCAGGGTGCATTTGAAAAAGGTCTTTGTACAACCATCAGTATATAGAGACATTGAGTCAACCACTGGAACAAAAGTTCTCCTACCAACATGGAATGAATTATTAATTAATATTAGGGGTGAATATTATGCCACAAAAACACCACACAATGACCCAATAGTTAGAGAAATGGATGACATATTTTTCCAAATCTTCGTAGCTCTCAGTTACATATGGTTGCAACAAGGGATCTTATTTTTCCTTGCATTGAAGTGTTGGAATGGATCATTATCCATGTTGGCAGGAAGAATTCATAATTAATGATGAGAAAGGGAAATGTGTGAGCACGTTTCTTTCTTTGGAAACTACGAAGTATTACAATATTTCCAAACAAGAAGTATTACTCAACACATATTTTCCAACATCATTTCATAGGCAACATGATGTACTCAATATAGTGGCCAGTTGGTGGAAGAGGACAAGAAATTCTTCAATCAATCCGCAGGGTGGTACACTGTGGCAAGTCCGAGGGAACCCTATATGTATGTCATGATCATGATTTTTTGTTTGTATGGGGAAAAGGATTTCTCATGGTTCACTAAGGCATGACTGGTGTTAGCACGCATAGTGGCCACTACCAAGAAAATGTTCAATTGGGGTGCCATCATTGCTAAGTATCTTAACAATAGAAATAAACAGGCTTGAAACCCTCTAGAAAGATACATGGCCTCTTACTTATTATATGTTATGTGTTTCTGAAATGTTTTCTCTAAGATAAATCTAAGATGGAATATGTCAGAACCCCATGTTCACATATATTTCAACACGTTGTGGGAAAATAAGTATAAGAAATAGTATTCTATCATATGTGACCTATTTTGGATCATCTTTATTTCATAATGTTTCCTCCAATCATACCCGAGGTTGTCAAAACAAGCAAAGAAGATTCTCTCCCATATTGGCAACTGGTATACCGAAGAAAAGAATAACTATATTAGGATTTTTGAAGCAACTAACCCCCTCACCTTTTGCTCGCATATGTTGTTGGCAAGGTGGTGTTAGGGGATATTTTCTATTGGATACCATTCTTTAGGGTTTCAATGCATCTTTAATCAAATATAAGAAGAGGGTTTCAATGCCTCTTTAATCAAATATAAGAAGAGGGTTTCCATTCCCTATAGTTTCCAACTTGCATATTATTTCGTTAAGGACACCCCACAGGCTAAACAGGAGGGTCTGAGTCATGTGAAATACATGTTTGATTTGGGTAGATTTAGAATACATCACCCCAAGGTTTTGGTACCAAATAAAGTTGAATAGGTTGTTGAATTTTTCATAAGAGATGATATTGTATGTGATTGAATATCTTATTACAATGATGAGTGTTCTATATATAAAGAACATATGGTGACCATGGTGACCATCCATGAAGAGATGTGTTGCATGGGTAATAAATATATTTATACTTTATATTATATTATACATTAATATAAACATACTTTATATTTATACTTTATTATATATATTTATATTTTATATTATAAATATATTAATACATTAATAATATTTCTTAATAATTAATAAGCATAATATTAATAATCAATCTAGTAGAATGTATTTCTAATGTTGTCCAAACATCAACACTCCTTCTTAGTGAGGGAGACATTCTAAATTATGCCAAGATTACCTCTGAATATTATCTTTGAAGAGTACCTGTGGGTAGCTCTCAAATAGCTTCAACATGTCACCATGACATCCATTACCTCACAATGCATATGTACCTCATCATGTGCACCCTTGTGACTTCATAGGAAATGCATCCAAGGCTCGTGGGTAGTTCTCAAATAAATACAACATGTCCCCGGGACATCCACTACCTTGCAATGCATCAATACTTGATCATGTGCACCCTTGGTCTCAGTGCCAACCCTTTTTCATGTTGGATGAGATACACCTATCTCAGTTCCATCCTTTTTTCATGTTGGATGAGATCCACTTGTCTCATTTCCATCCCTTTTTCATGTTGGATGAGAACACTCAATTCCAACCCTTTTTCATGTTGGATGAGAACACTCAGTGCCGACCCTTTTTCATGTTGGATGAGTTCCACCTGTCTCAGTGCAAACCCTTTTTCATGCTGGATGAGAACACTCAGTGCCAACCATTTTTCATGTTGGATGAGTTCCACCTGTCTCAGTTCCAACCCTTTTTCATGTTGGATGAGAATACCCAGTGCTAACCCTTTTTCATGTTGGATGAGAACACTCAGTGCCAACCCTTTTTCATGTTGGACGAGTTCCACCTATCTCAATGCCAACCATTTTTCATGTTGGATGAGAACACTCAGTGCTAGCCCTTTTTCATGCTGGATGAGGTCCACTTGTCTCAATTCCATCCCTTTTTCATGATGGATGAGAACACTCAGTGCCAACCCTTTTTCATGCTGGATGAGTTCCACATGTCTCAGTGCTAGCCCTTTTTCATGTTGGATGAGAACACTCAATGCCAACCCTTTTTCATGTTGGATGAGTTCCATCTATCTCAATGCCAACCCTTTTTCATGTTGGATGAGTTCCATCTATCTCAATGCCAACCTTTTTTCATGCTGGATGAGAACACTTAGTGCCACTCTTTTTCATGATGGATGAGTTACACATGTCTCAGTGCCATCCATTTTTCATGATGGATGAGAACACTCCCTCTAAAGAGGGACCACACCAAGCTTGTCCCTGAAGTACTCAAAATTAATCCTCGAAAGAGGCTTGGTAAACACGTCCACAACTTGATCCTCTGTAGTTAAAAAACTAGAGCCTCGTTGCTCCCTTCTGCATTATATCCATGAAATAATAATATCCGATCTCAATATTATTTGACCTGTCATAGACCACAAGGTTCTCTGAAAACTTCATGCAACTTTGGTTGTCACACCAAATGAAGGTCACCTCTAATCTGAGACCAAATAACCCAGAAAGAAGTTCTCAAAGCCACACTAGTACTGCACATGCTACCAAATACTCAGCTTCATCCATACTGAGCACCACACATGACTACTTCATGCATCCAGCTGAGCCTCTTACTCCTTACTGTAGTACCCATCTTCCTCTAGAAATGAACATACAATTCCCTCTCGAGCATTGAATATCATCTGAATCTTCAACCTACTAAATGTAACAATTGTCCTCCAGAACAAGTCTCATCATCCTCTTCTTGTATGTTTTACCTACAAGTCAAATTCAGTCCAATAGTCTGTAATTTTCGAAGCCACACTGCTTCACGACTTGTTGCACATGCTGCCACATACTCAGCTGCAACCTACTAAGCATCACACATGACTTCTTCCTGCATCCAGCAGAGCCTTCTGCTCCTTACTATAGTACCCATCTCCCTCTGGAACCGACTGTATGACTTCCTCTCGAGAACTGAATATCAACTGGATCTTAAACCTGTTGACTTCATCACTTATCCTATAGAACAAGTCTTGTCATCCTCTTCTTGTACATATTACCTACAAGTAAAATTAAGTCCAATAGTCAGCAATTTTCGAAGCCAAATTGCTTCGCGACTTGCTGCACATGTTTCCACATACTTTGTCTCATCCATACTGAGTGCTACACACAACTGCTTCCTACTGCTCCATGAAACCATATTGGAGCCTAGACTAAAGCAATATGTCGAAGTATTCTTCTGATCATAAATAGTATCGGCCCAATATGAATCTGAATATCCATATAACCTGAACTCATGATCTGTAACATACCTGAGACCATAATCCAATGTACCCTTAAGGTACCTCATCACATGTTTTTCTCCGACCAAATGAACCTACCTGGGATGCTCCATATATTGACTCAAGGTGTTCATAGAAAAACATATATCTGGTCTTGTGTTCGTCAAGTTCATCAATGAACCCACCATCTGGATGTATAAAGTAACATCCATGGTCTCTAAAGTCATATCTTGCAACAACTTCATATTTGATACCATAGGTGTAGCCATTTCCTTGCAATCCAACATCTCAAACCTCTTCAGGATTTCTACTGTATACTTCCCTTGATTCAGAATGATCTGATCCCGTCTCTGCCTACCTTAGGACCCAACAAGTAATGCATCATCCCGAGATATTTCATCTAAAACTCAACATCCATCTTTTATCTTACGATCTAAGATGAGATTTTCCACACATGTTTAGAAGTAGGTCATCCATATACAACAATAGTATTATCGGACCATCATCCACAACCTTAAAGTAAAGGATAGGATCTGCATTGTTGTTTGTAAATCCTAATCTCGTCAGAAAATTGTTGATCCTACCATACCATGCTCTGGGTGTCTGCTTTAATTCATATAAATCCTTCTTCAATCTACACATTGAGTGTCCTAGAGTTGTCACGTACTCAACAAAGTGTTTGGTGACTACAAGGACCATTCTTCCCTATTAGGTTGCCATCTATGCCACATGAATATTTTTAGTCCTTCCAGATGTTGAAATCCACACACTTTGAGTCTTATGTCCTTAGAATACTATGTGAGGTCCATTCTCCATTGATCAAATTACCATGACCAATCCCAGGAGAATTTCAGTCCGATGCTGAAACATTAACACTTAAGAATAACTTCTGAAATTGCATAAAATATCAACACTCCCTCTTAATGAGGAAGGTATTATATCTGACACAAACTCTAACACTATTTCCATCCACACGAGCTCATGATCATTGACTGTTGGACACACAAATCTATACATCACAGGAAATCCATAGTGACTTCACAACATGCATCTAGGTATGGTGGGTAGATGATCGAGGTGGATATCAGTGGCCACCCACCTTTTTCGACTGGCTCAAAACAATTTGCTGGCAATTTTGGCAATTTACTATTTTTAGCAGTTTTTAACTTCCGGGGCCATTTTGAGGGCCCAAATGAAGCTTTTTCGAGATTGAGGTTCTCAATGATAGCCAAAAGAATGATTGAGACCCCAAAATGAATCTCCTCAACGATACCTTTCCAACGAGATATCACATGCCTAAAACGGAGATCATATGCAAAAGTTACGACCCTGAGAAGTTGATGTACTCACTTACCTAAACGGGGCCCACATGACTTTTGGCGCTTCATCTACTAGGGTTAGGATTTTGGATGTATAGGGTTTTTGGCATTCCATTTTATTTTAAAAATGCCTTCAGAGCCTCATTGTAATCATCTTCTTACGAATGCGAGTACCCATCACATCTCTTCTCAGAGATAAGTTGCCACCATTCTAGCGAGTCTTTCACTCTGTATTTTTATAGTCTCTATACATTTCTTTCATTAATAGAAATAATGTATTATTGTATCTCTGTGTTTATGGTTTCATCTCTGATATACTATTGGATATACACGATATCTATGTGCATTTATTTATTATATCTCCGCTCTCATTTCGTGCCGAAAATAATCTAGATCAGTGGTATCAGAGCAGGTTGCTCTTGATCATTTTTTCAGTGCATGTCCCCGATGAGATCTGAGTATAGCAAGTTGGCTCTCGAGCTTGTCTCTCTTGAAGACAATCACTCTCGCATGCCCAAGAAACCCTCAATGGAGAAAGAAAAGAAAAACGACGGAGCAGACGATCCTATCAATCTGTTGCTTGAGCAAGCCCTCAGGCGACAGAGGGATGACATGATGGAGAATTTTTCCCACATCCTTCAATGCCTTCCGATAGCATCAGGCACATCTTCATCAAGAAGCCACTTCGGAGGCACCTCACCTTTCAAGGTACAAGTTAATTTTGATATTCCTGTATTTGAAAGACAGATGGATGCAGAAGCCCTAGAAAAATGGTTAACTCTGCTAGAAGGTTATTTCTCTGTCCACAATTTTTTCGACAAAGAAAATATCACCTTCACAATCCTTAAAGCTCTCCCTCATGTCAAACATTGGTGGAAAACTTACCAGGAGTAAAGTTCCACAGAGGAGTCCAGAATATATGGGGTTGATCCCACTTTGGATTTTTTTGTGGCTATGGTAAAGGAACAGTATTACCCTGTTGGAAACTATGAGGACCAGTACATGAGATGGACCACACTGCGGCAAGAGAGGGGCCAATAAGTTTCGGAGTTCACCAATACCTTCCATACCTTGCGCACCAAGCTGGGTATCAAAGACTCTGAGCGACATTTGGTTCTGAAATACCGTGGGGCTGTACACATATACATCCAAACTGAAATGGATTTTATGGACATCTCATCACTCAGTGCTACTTATTGATATGCTGTTAAAATTGAGCAGAAATTTAAGCACCAGAACAAACGGGAGTTCGGGTCTTCAGAAATTTAAGCACCAGAACAACAATTAAACTAGAAGAACCAACAGATCTTGAAGAGGGGGAGTGACTTTTTCATTCACAAATGTGGGTGAAGGGGACCCCATTTCATTTTATTGTTGATAGAGGAAGATAGAAGAACCTCATCTCAGCAGAGGTCGTCAAACAGTTGGGATTGTCGACAACACCACACCCGCAGCCATACAACATCGGGTGGCTTCACCAAGGACAAGATCTTCGTGTCAGCTAGCAGTGTCGATTGTCATACGACATCCATCCCTTCAAGGATGAGGTGTTATGTGATGTTTCCCCACTGGATGTCTGTGATGTTCTCTTGGGCCAACCATATATGTGGAAGCGCCATGTTGCTTATGAGTCTCGACCCCACAGTGTCATTGTTACTTTGGGGGGTCATCTCTATAGAATACCAGAGGTAGTTCCGACTATTGTTCCACCAAAAAAGTGTCGCAAGGTAGTATCTCATACTGCAAAATTCAACTTCTTCACAATCTGTTCAAAATGGGAATAGAAGGACATTGGAACTACTACAACCTCGCCCCAAGCACCTTCTATCCAACAGAAGGAGGTCGACAGGGTTGCAACAAAGCACAAATATTCCTTTTGCACACCGTCCCCTCATGTATCTTGACTTGTTGAACATCCTCAGCCTCAACAGGTTCGTGACAGACTTCCACAAACTGAGCAATGCGACGTCTCCAACAAGGCAAGCAGCTCACCAAGATGCAGATTCAACAAACGCTTTTCTCTCTCCCCCAGGAACTCGACGCAATGGATACCATTGCTTCCCAAGGAGGGAGGATTGATCTAGGTGGATATCGGTGGCCACACACCTTTTCTGGTTGTCTCAAAACAGTTTGCTGGCAATTTTGGAAATTTACTATTTTTAGCAGTTTTTAACTTTCAGAGCCATTTTGAGGGCCCAAATGAAGGTTTTTCTAGATTGAGGTTCTTAATGATATCCAAAGGCATGATTGAGCCCCCAAAATTAATCTCCTCGACTATACCTTTCCAATGAGCTATCACATGCCTAAAACGAAGATCGTATGCAAAAGTTACGACCCCGGGAAGTTGATGTACTCACTTACCCAAACAGAGCCCACTTGACTTTTGGCACTTCATCTCCTAGGGTTAGGTTTTTGGATGTCTAGGGTTTTTGGAATTCCAATTTATTTTAAAAAGGCCTTCAGAGCCTCATTGTAATCATCTTCTTACGAATGCGAGTAGCCATCACATCTGTTCTCAGAGATAAGCTGCCACCATTCTAGCGAGTCTTTCACTCTGTATTTTTATAGTCTCTGTACATTTCTTTCATTAATAGAAATTGTGTATTACTGTAGCTTTGTGTTTATGGTTTCATCTCTGATATACTATTGGATATACATGATATCTATGTGCATTTATTTATTATATCTCCGCTCTCATTTCGTGCCGAAAATAATCCGGATCAGTAGCTCTCTAATAGCTACAACATGTCATCATGAGACTATCCAATTTCCCGCAGAAAACATCTGAAGCCATCACTCCCTCTGAGGCTATATAGTCTTTGGAGTCATCTAATCCATTTGCATGTGTTGGCCTCCTCTTCTTCTTCATTACATGGATGTACACAAATATATGTCTAGATAGTGTTGCTTCATGTTTCTTCATGTGACTGTCATTATGGCTCCTTCTCAGAGATATTACCTGTGACATGCTTGGAATAAGAAACAAGAACAACAACAAAAAAATCTCCTAGAGGAGATCAGTTTATCTTGTGCACAACTATATAAAGTGACCCTCGAAATGATATGTCTTCTGCTAACACACATCCATCATATACTTGATGTCATATGGATAACCATGTTGATTTTCTAGTGTTAAATTAGAAAAACACAATTTTCTGCAAGTGGTAATTACTTCCAACGATATTACTTTAGTAAACTCTAGAACATCACTAAGTAATTACACTCATAAAATTTCAACTACTTAGAAACTTTGACCTCTTCCTTAGATCACTTCCCACGTCTGAGAGAGAAAAATATGTGTGTCTATTGTTGTGTCTTTTTATAGTAATATTAAATTGATCCAAAAACACACATATATTTGAAAATTAAATTTTCTTTCTTATAAATAGTTGAAGAATACCTACATTCCTGATATTTAGGTAATTAGAAATTTTTACTAGAAATTACTTCCCACCATAATTTATGGAATTCTTTCTATAATTTAGGTAGGAGTAAAAAGTAAATATGTTGTACATAGAGATTGCAACAACCCCATAAGTTTAACACTCCCAAGACTACTTTACTCTACTCTCATTTTCCTGGGCCCTCCTGTGAGGGACTCAAACCGAGTCCCGTTCTCATACCATGTTGAATTTTTCATAAGATGATATTGTATGTGAATGAATATCTTATTACAATGATGAGTGTTCTCTATATAAATACCATATGGTGACCATGGTGACCATCCATGAAGAGATGCGTCTCTTGGGTAATAAATATATGTATACTTTATATTATATTATACATGTAATAATATAATATATCATATTATTAATTATCAATCTAGTAGAATGTCTTTCTAATGCTGCCCAGACATCAACATAGGTTGCTTATCATTATCCTTATGCCCATGGAAAATAG
>ML813004.1:16688-28720 GCA_009831015.1 Picea engelmannii | reverse complement strand
CAAAAGGAACCTCGAAAATCTAACCTAAAACATGAGTATATAATCATCAAAATCTAGCATCAAAATCAACAAGCCATTCTCTTTTAGGTAAAAGGATTAGGTTTCCCACTTCCATCATTTTTTTAAGGATTCTATCGGCTTCTCCTATGGACCCAAAGATTCAGACCATCAATCTCTTAACCAAGGTTAAGACTCGAGGATGTAACCAACAAATGGATCAAAATTTCCTTTTTCTCATTCCTTTATGTTTCAACCTTCATTCTTCTACGTGGTAAGCAACAAACTAGTGCCAGATTCATCATTCCTAGAAATTCACTTAGTTTTGTTTTTTCCCCTAATTGCAAATTGACTTAATCTTGTACCTTCTTGACGCATTTACGTGGTTTCTTCTTTCTCCCATTCTCCAAGTTTTGTAATATTGTGTCTCTTGGATTAGGGTTTGTGAATCTACTCATAATATTGTAATCCGATATTTTTCCGATGAACCCTTACACTTTCAACCCTTCCATCTATGCCATAGAGAGAGGTTTCGTGAAGTTTTTTTGTACAACCATGAGGAAATGCAATGTTAGCGCCATCAATTTCATGTATCAAAACCCTATCTGCTTCTGCTAGATCTAGCTCGTCATGTTGCTCAAGTGTGTAACCATCCTGGCATTGATAGCCCTTGAGAGTTGATCCAAACTATCCTGTCACCCGTCTTTTGACTGAGGATCAACTAGAATATGGCAACCTGACAATGGTTGAGTTCTTCACTGATGATCTCCATTGTTTCCTCTTCCAAAGTCTCGATCCCAGGTGACATAAAGGCCATGGGTCTGACAAGACTCTAGGTGGGAATGGTGTCAATCTTGACCATATCATCTGGCCCTCCAATGGGTCATCCAAATATTCTATAGCCTCATCCATATCAGCATCCAAAACTGTTGAGCTATGGTTTAGCTGGAGTTTTGTGTCTTAACTATTGAAGAATGGGACTAACCTGTGGCTAAGAAACCGTGACTCAAGGGTATCTAAGCCATCAAAATCACCCGAAGATCGCACCCGACCTGAGCCACACCAACCCTTAACATGGCTTAAGAAGAATATGACGATAGCTTCTCCCCAGTGGCTAGATATACCTCTATTCGAGTTGTGATCTCTATAGAAACAAAGATGGTATGGTGTGTACATCAAATGGATTTCAATACCACTTTCCTCAATGGCATCATTGAGGAAGAGGTCTACATAGAGAAACCAAAGGGTTTTGAGGTTTGTGGGAGAGAGTCCCATGTGTGTTGACTGAAGAAGGCACTATACAGTCTCAAACAAGCACCTCGAGCATGGTATTCGAGGATCGATGGGTACTTGCAGCAGATGGGATTTCAGAGAAGTGAGGTAGACCCTAACCTATATTTCTTGGTAGGGGAGAGGCCATTGATACTTGTTATGTATGTTGATGATATTTTCTTGATGGGGGATGAGGATATGATTGTTGTCTGTAAGAGAAATCTTACCTTGGAGTTTGAGATGAAGGATTTGGGTTTGATTCATTACTTCCTAGGTTTGGAGGTGTGGCAAACATAGGAACACTTCTTCGTTGGATAGGGGAAGTACACATTGGAGATCCTAAAGAGATTCAGGATGCTTGATTGTAGGCCTATGTCTACACCTCTAGTGATAAATTGGAGAAAGGTTGATGCCTTAGATTCAAGGGCAGTGGATGCTACATTGTATCGCCAGTGGATTGGTTCACTCATGTATTTGGTAAACACCAAGCCAAATATCAGTTTTGTTTTCAATTACATCATCCAGTTCGAGGTGGATCCGAGGAGAGTACATTGGGTTGCTACAAAACATGTGCTTCGATATTTGAGGGCTACAATAGAGTATGGACTTCAATATGAGTGAGTAGGTGGAGTGAGGTTGGGAGGCTTTACAAATGTTGATTTGGTGAGATGCTGAGTTGACAGGAGGAGTACTTTAGGTTGTTTCTTTAGCTTGGGATCAGGTGTTGTTTCTTGGTTCAGTCGGAAGAAACATTCAGTGGCATTGAGCTCTATGGAGTTAGAGTACATGGCAACAAGTACAAATTCATGTGAGGCTATTTGTCTATGAAATCTACTTATGGCACTATGATCTGGATTTATGAGCGGAATGAAATGAATAACAGACTGAATACAATAACACAAAGATATGGAGAAAAACAACAGATATCCAGTGAACATAAAATAGGCTGAAACTATAAAACTGCAGAACTGAAAACAACTTGCTCGATTGGTGGTAGTTATATTTGAGAAGAGATGTGGTCTCTATGTGCATCGGTCTGAGCATAATGATTACAATGAGGCTCCATAGGCCTTTTTAACATTACTCATGAATGCCAAAACTCTAGACATCCAAAAAACTAACCCTAGGAGATGATACGTCAAAAGTTATGTGGGCCACGATGGGTAAGTTAGTACCTCAACTTCCCAAGGTCATAAATTTTTCATACAACCTTTGTTTTAGGCACGTGATAGCCCATTGGAAAATTATTTTCGAGAACTAAACATTATGTTGTCAAACTCTAACTCTGTCTACAATTGGACTGTGTCATGCCAAAAAAAGAATTGTTTAGGGCCCCAAAACAGCCCTGGAAGTACAAAAAGATGTACTGACATGAAAAATTCCAAAATAAGCCAGTTGGATTAGGTTGGCGGCCACCAATCTCCACCTGGAAGCTGTGTAGGGATTTAGACATCCTTGGAAGTGTAAAACCCACAATTACAAAGAATTACAGAAGAACATGTTGAACTAAAAACTTTCAAGAGGATCTAGTTGGAATAGGTGGTTGGCCACCAATATCCACCTAGATCATTCCTCCCCCCTTAGGAAGCAATTATCTCCATTGCGTTGAGTGCGCCCATTAGGTGAGGAAATTTATGCCGAATTTGGCTTCGGGTGAGCCACTTGCCATGGTGCAGGGGTTGCCCTACGTTGACAACCCAATAAATATGGATCCTTTGCTAGCGAGTGCCCTTGAAATGTGTGTCCACTATATGATCAGTGGATGCCTATTCCATGCAGTCTGGGTTTAGCTCTGTTGGTGTTAACTATTATGCGATCTCCGAGGTGTCAAATAATGGTGGAAATATGGCCAAAGGAGGTCCACATTGAACACTTGGTGCAATCCAAGGAAGGGGGGGTGTTGAGCTCAAAATCATTGTCACCCACATCCTTGGTGATAGTCTAAGGCCCATAGCGAAGTGGACGAAGATTCTGATGGGGCCCTGTAAGGAATTCTTTCTGAAAATGTAACCAGACCTTATCTCCCACATGAAACTTGCGCGGTACCTGGTGTTGATCGTGGCATTACTTGTACTTAGCATTGGATTTATACAAAATCTCATGGACCTGTTGTCGGATGTTTTGAATCCACTCAATGAATCTAGTGGATTTTTCAGCCTCAAACTAAACATGGGAAGCATATGTATGTGTTGTTGCAATAGGTAGTGCAACATCAATGGGACCCAAGGGTTGGAATCCCAACCCCACCTGAAAGGGGATATGGATGATGGAGCTATGGAGAGCCATGTTGTAGCTTTGTTGAGCATAGGGAAGACTTTCATCCCATGTACGCGGATTCTTAGAGTTATACATGTGCAGGATGTGCACAATCATTCTATCGACGACCTCTATTTGGCCATCGGTTTGATGGTGGAAGGAAGTGGACTTAGTGAGCTTGGTGTCCAACAGTGACTAGAGACTTGACCAAAATGTGTTGAGGAATCTATTGTCCCGATCGGAGATGATGGTCTGTGGTATCCAAAAATGGACCCACACTCGTTCGAAGAAGAGCTTGGCAGTATCTGTCTCTCTGATGCTATTTTTGAAGGCTATGAGAATGGCCATCTTTGAAAACCGATCAACCACCAAAAATACTCAATCATTGCCTTGCTTGGTGGATAGAAGGTTAGACATGTAATCCATTGACATGGATTTCCAAGGCCTCTCGGGAGTAGGAAGAGGGGTGTATAAGCCTTGCTTCTTGATGGTTGGCTTCGTAATAACACAGGAAGTGCAAGATCTGATATACTTGCTAATGTCCTATCGAAGTTTTGGCCAACAATTTTTTTTCTGTAGAACGACCACAGTTTTATCCATGCCAAAATGTCTTTCCATCCGACTGTAGTGAGCCTCCCAAATCATCTTTACACGCTTGATTGCAGGAACATAAAGATGGCCCAGATGGCATAACACTTCATCCTGAATGTGAAAATCGGTGAGATTTGTGCTTGTACCCAAGAGCTGATAGGTGGTGGCGAAGTCTAGATCTTGCTGATAAAATTGGGGCCACTCAGATGCCTCATGCCCACAGGAATGGAGATACAATATTCTTGATTGTAGGCCTATGTCTACACCTCTAGTGACAAATTGGAGAAAGGTTGATTCCCCCATATTCAAGGGTAGTGGATGCTACATTGTATTGTCAGTTGATTGGTTCACTCATGTATTTGGTCAACACCAAGCCAGATATCAGTTTTGTTGTCAATTCCGTCAGCCAGTTCAAGGTGGATCCGAGGAGAGTACATTGGGTTGCTACAAAACAACTTGCTCGGCTGGTGGTAGTTATCTCTGAGAAGAGATTTGGTTTCTACGTGCATCGGTCTGAGCATAATGATTACAATGAGGCTCCATAGGCCTTTTTAACATTACTCATGAATTCCAAAACCCTAGGCATCCAAAAAACTAACCCTAGGATATGAAACATCAAAAGTTATGTGGGCCCCGATGGGTAAGTTGGTACCTCAAATTCCCAAGCTCGTAAATTTTGCATACGAATATTTTTTTAGGCACGTGATAGCCTGTTGGAAAGGTATTTTCGAGAACTACACATCATGTTTTCAAACTCTAACTCTGTCTACAATTTGATTGTGGCATATGAAAAAAACATTGTTTAGGGCCCCAAAATGACCTTGGAAGTACAAAAAGATGTACTGACATGAAAAATTCCAAAATAATCTAGTTGGATTAGGTTGGCGGCCACCAATATCCACTTGGAAGCTGTGTAGGGATTTAGACATCCTCGAAAGTGTAAAACCCACAATTACAAAGAATTATAGAAGAACGTGTTGAACTAAAAACTGTCAACATGATCTAGTTGGAATAGGTGGGTGGCCACCAATATCCACCAAGATCAGTCCTCCCCCCTTAGGAAGCAATTATCTCCATTACGTTGAGTGCGCCCATCAGGTGAGGAAATTTCTGCCAAATTTGGCTCCGAATGAGACATTTTCCTTGGTGCAGGAGCTGCCCTGCCTTGACAACTCGATAAATATGGATCTTTTGGTGGCGAGTGACCT
Organism: Picea engelmannii; assembly: GCA_009831015.1. NCBI lineage: Eukaryota > Viridiplantae > Streptophyta > Pinopsida > Pinales > Pinaceae > Picea > Picea engelmannii. Next base: position 23,396 of record ML813004.1, on the reverse strand, counting down.
TGAACTTTGTGTCCACTATATCATCAGTGGATGCCTATTCCATGCAGTTAGGGTTTAGCTCTATTGGTGCTAACTGTTCTGCGATCTTCGAGGTGTCCAATAATGGTGGAAAAATGGCCAGAGGAGGTCCACATTAAACACTTGGTGCAATCCAAGGAAGGGGGGAGTGTTGAGCTCAAAAGCATTGTCACCCACATCCTTGGTGATATTCTAAGGCCCATAGCAAAGTGGACGAAGATTCTGATGGGGCCCTGTAAGGCATTATTTCTGCAAATGTAACCAGACCTTATCTCCCACCTGAAACTTGTGTGGTACCTGCTGTTGATCATGGCATTTCTTGTACTTAGCATTGGATTTCTACAAAATCTCATGGACCTGTTGTTAGATGTGTTGAATCCACTCAATGAATCTAGTGGATTTGTCGGCCTCAGACTAAACATGGGAAGAATATGTATGTTTTTTTTCAATAGGTACTGAAACATCAATGGGACCCAAGGGTTGGAATCCCAGCCCCACCTGAAAGGGGATATGGCTGATGGAGCTATGGAGATCCATGTTGTAGTTGTGTTGAACATAGGGAATAATTTCATCTCATGTACGCAGATTCTTAGAGTTGTACATGTGCAGGATGTGCACAATCATTCGATTGATGACCTCTGTTTGGCCATCGGTTTGACAGTGGAAGGAGGTGGATTTAGTGAGCTTGGGGTCCAACAGTGACCAGAGACTCGACCAAAATGTGTTGAGGAACCTGTTGTCCCGATCGGAGATGATGGTCTGTGGTATCTAAAAATGGACCCACACTCGTTCGAAGAAGAGATTCATAGTATCTGCCGCTCTGATGCTCTTTTTGGAGGCTGTGAGAATGGCCATATTTGAAAACCGATCAACCACCACAAATACACAATCATTTCCTTTCTTGGTGGATGGAAGGTCAGACATGTAATCCATCGAGATGGATTCCTAAGGCCTATTGGGAGTAGGAAGAGGGGTATATAATCCTTTCATCTTGATGGTTGGATTCGTAGTAGCACAGGAAGTGTGAGATCTGATATACTTGCCGATGTCCTATCGAAGTTTTGGCCAATAAATTTTTTTCTGTAGAACGACCATAGTTTTATCCATGCCAAAATGTCTTGCCATCCGACTGTAGTGAGCCTCCCAAATCAGCTTTACACTCTTTCTTGCAGGAACATAGAGATGGCCTAGATGGCATAACAATTCATCCTGAATGTGAAAATCGGTGATATTTGCGCCTGTACCCAAGAGTTGATAGGTGGTGGTGAATTCTGGATCTTGCTGCTAAAATTGGGGCCACTCAGATGTCTCATGCCCATAGGAATGGAGCACGATGGTGAGTGAAACCACGAGAGGTCAACTGAGGCATTCAGTGACACGATTTGTGCTCCCTGTATTATACTTGATGTTGCAATGGAACTGTTACAGGTAGATGAACCACTTCTGATGGCAGTCGTTCTGCAACTTCCCCTGTGTCTGTATGAACTGTAGAGGCTTGTGATCAGTGTGGATTATTGTCTCCTTTCCTAGAATGTAATGTTTCCATTGATGACAAAATTGTACAATGGAATACATTTCCTTGTCATAGGTGGGGTATTTCCGGACAATATCTGAGAGTGTCTCACTATGGTATGCTACTAGATGACCGTGATGAGTGAGAACTGCACCTACAACATAGTCGGATGCATCAATCTTAATCTCAAATGGTTGTTGCAGATTGGGTAAGGAGAGTACTAGAGTTGAGCACAAGCGATGCTTCGGATCATCAAATGCTCATTGTTGTGCCTTCCCCTACGCTAAATTTTCTCTACCACCTCCCTTGGTCACTTGGCTGAGGGCCCATGCAATATGGGAGAATCCCAACACAAATCGTCGGTAGAAGTTGACAAGTCTCAAGAATCTTTGAAGCCTGGTTAGTGTGGTTAGGGCTGGCCAGTCACAGATGACTTGGGTCTTAGCTGGATACACATGTACCCCATGCTCATCAATAATTTATCCCAATTATTGGACCTTGTTCATGCCAAAGGATAAATTTTCCAAGTTGGCGTATATCTTGTGATGTCGCAGAGTGCTCAAAACCTGTTGAATATGTTGCATGTGCTCCTCCCAAGTTTTGTTGAAGATGAGGATGTCATCCAAATATACCACCACAAAAGAGTTGGTGAAGGTTCTCAATACATGATCCATCAACCTCATGAAAGTGGTTGGTGCATTTTTTAAGCCAAAGGGCATGACTAGCCATTCGAAGAGACCTTCTTTAGATTTGAAAGTTGTCTTCCATACATCAGTTGGTTCGATGGGAACCTGGTAGTATCCATACTTTAGGTCAATCTTGTTGAATAACTTTTCCCCCTTGAGTTGATCAAGAAGGTCATGAATTCGAGGAATTGGGTATCAGTTCTTGACTGGGATTTTGTTTAATGCTTTGTAATCAATGCAGAGCCGCCATGTCCTGTCTTTCTTCTGCACTAGTACAATCGAGCTTCCGCAAGGGGAGGATATGGGTTTGATGTTCCCCTTTTGAATCATCTCTTAGATCCGACGCTTGATTTCATCATTTTCCATCAACGAGTGATGATAGACCGGTCCATTAGGCAGAGGTGCATCGGGGGTTAGATCAATTGGATGCTTGACTTGGCAGTGTGTCAATACCCCAGTGGTTGAGGAGAAGATGTCTATGTACTCTTCCACAATCCCATCCACTTTCTTCTATTGTAAAGAGAGGCTCTGTGTAGAGTCCATGGATGTGGTTGTGACCTTCTACTTACTGTGAGCACAGATCACAAAGAAGACGAACTTCCCAATCTGTGAAATTACCTTACTTCATTTCTTAGAAGATGTTAAAGAAATAGAGGTAGGTTGTGCTACCTCTCGTATTCGCTACAATTGTCCACCCAAAGTAATAATAACACTACGGGTTCTAGACTCATACAAATCTTGTCGCTTCCACAAATATGGTTTTCCTAAAAGAACATCACAAACTTCAAGGGGAGAAATATCACACAATACCTCATCTTTGAAGGGCTTGATGTCGTAGGGGAGACGACAATGTTGGATGACACAAATATCTCTTCCTTGGCGAAGCCAGCCGATGGTGTAGGGTTGCAGGTGTGGTGTCATCAACAGGTCCAACATCTTGATGACCTCTTATAAGATCAGGTTATTCTAACTGCAACTATTGACAATAAAATGAAGTGAATCTCCCTTTACCCACATATGTGAGTGAAAGAGGCGTTCCCCTTCCTCTGGTTCTTCTGGTTCACTTGGATGGAATTTTGTGGTAGTGACAGTGGCATTGGGTTCGACATCAATAATCTGCTTCCCTCTTTCTGGATTTTATTCGGAGTTAGAATCTTACTCTAAATCGGAAGATTTCAGCTCGACCACCAGTGAATTCTTGGAGCAACATTCTTCGGTGTTGTGCCAATGGATTTTATGGTATTCACACCATTTTCCCGTGTCCTTCGACTTCTCATTACCCTTCTTGTGTTGTGACTTGGAATGGTTTCCCTGAGAGTGGCCATCTTTTCTTTGTCCCTTTTCTTGTGGGTTGGGGTCTCCTTTTCCCTGCTTCGGTTTTAAGGAGTTTTCATATCCAAAATCTCCCCTCTTCTGCTTAAATTTCTGCTTGATCTTGACAACATATATATAATCTATACACAATGATGCGATGTCCAGAATCTCCATTTATGTTTGAATGTATCTATGGAGACAACCGCAGTATTTGAGCACTAGATGTCATTCAAATTCTTTCATACCCAATTTGGTGTGCATGGTATGGGAAATATTAGTGAAATATGGTATTGTCTGGTCCCTTTCTTGATGCAGGGTGGCCCATCTTGTGTATTGGTCATCGTAGTTTCCAATAGGGTAGTATTGTTCTTTAATGACATCCCTGAAGGAATCCCACATGGGGGAGACTGCAAATATTGTAGATTCCTCTATTGCCCTTTTCTCAGAGTAAGTATCCCACCAGTCCTTAACATGAGGGATGACCTCGGGGAGTGAAAAAGTAATCTTTTCCCTATCGAAAAAATTGTGGACCGAAAAATACCCTTTGAGCAGATTCAACCATTTATCTACAACATCCACATCTATCAGTCCTTCAAATAATGGAATATCAAAATTCACCTGTACCTTGAAGGGGGTTTCATGGACGCTTGATGAATATCCATCTCTTGTGGGTAGGCGTCGAAGGATCTGTGCAAATTTGTCCATAATTTCATTCCTTTGTCACGCAAGAGCTTCCTTGAGAAAATTTTTAAAAGGATATCCTGCTCCATAATCTTTCTTTTTGTCCCCCATGGGTTTTTGTCGGGCTCAACACGATCAATCTTGCAAAGGCTCGACTGGTTTGATTCCCAACTTCTTGTACCCAAATCTTGTCGGGGACATGCACGAAGAAAAATAAATGAAGAGCAGATCGCTATGATACAACTGAACAATATTTATGAATGGAACGAAATGAATAACAGATGGAATATAATAACACATAGATACGAAGAACAACAACAAATATCCGGTGAATAATAACTTCTATTGAATAAATAAAATAGGCTGAAACTATAAAACTAAAGAACTGAAAACAACTTGCTCGAATGGTGGTAGTTAACTCTGAGAAGAGATGTGGTTGCTATGCGTATTTTTCTGAGAAGAATGATTACAATGAGGCTCCATAGACATTTTTAATATTACTCATGAATGTGAAAACCCTAGACATCCAAAAAGCTAACCCTAGGAGATGAAACTCCAAAAGTTATGTGGGCCCCGATGTGTAAGTTGGTACCTCAAATTCCTAGGGTCGTAACTTTTGCATACGACCTCCATTTTAGGCACGTGATAGCCCATTGGAAAGGTCTTTTCGATAACTACACATTATGTTGTCAAACTCAAAGTCCGTCTATATTTTTACAGTGACAAGCCAAAAAAACATTGTTTAGGGCCCCAAAACAGCCCCGAAAGTATAGAAAGATGTATTGACATGAAAAATTCCAAAATAAGTCAATTGAATTAGGTGGGAAACCACCAATCTCCACCTATAAGTCGTGTTGGGCTTCAAACAACCCTAGAAGTGTAGAACCGACAATTACAAAGAATTACAAAAGAACATGTTGAACTAAAAATTGTTAAGAGGAGCCAGTTGAAATAGGTGGGTGGCCACCAATATCCACCTAGATCACACTATTTGGTTTGGAGATGGATGTGATTGTCATTTGTTGTGATAATCAAAGTTGTATAAAAATCTCTAAGAATCCAGTGTTCCACTAGAAGAGCAAGGACATTGATATTCGGTATCACTTCATTCACGACTATGTGCAGAAAGGGGTTGTGAGGTTGGAGTATGTACCAACTGATGAATAGGTGGTAGATATATTAAAAAAGGCTTTGATCAAAGGGAATTTTATGAAGTTTTGATAGAATCTTGGGTTGGTTCATAATCCCTTCCTCGCTAAGAGGGATTGTTGAGCTATGGTTTAGCTCGAGAGGAATTCTTCTTTAGTTTCATGTCTTAACTATTGAAGAATGTTAAAATAATACTCTTTAGATATTAATTTTATTTATTTTATAATGACTAAGTCACAACTGTCAGAAATCAAGGAGCACGTGGTTTCGTTTGGGTTGTGGTTTTGTAGCCATTAGTTTTGGCACATGGTATTGGTCATTGTAAGGTTATAAAAGTAAAATCTACAGAGAGGTGAAAGACATAACAACAACAACATAAATATCTTTTATTGTATTCATGTTATCCACGGATCTATGAGATTCGCTGGGAATTTTCTTGCGAAGACAAGTTGTACAACTCTAATTTTTACTTCTCCAGAAGCCATAATAAAAGATAAAACTGAATGTTGGTTTTCCCATTTGGATTTCCAAGGTATATCTTGTGTTGATGATGTGATGATCTTGTTGTTTATTGTTCTTACATTTCCAATGTGAAAATAATTGGTAAATAAAACTTAATAGTGTTCATATTACAAATTAGAATTATTTTTTGTAAAATAAAATTTACTGGGTTATAAATTTTGTTAAGATCTGAATCTTGAAGTTGGGTTCAAAGAAAATTTACAAAAACTATGTTCCTAGGCGCCTAGCAAAGCCTCTTCACCATCTTGTGACCCTTGCATAAACCCTATTTTAGTGCTTGTGAAAACCCTCCATCACAAAGAAACATTTTCATCTCATGCTCATCACCAAAGAGTGAGAAAAATATGATCAACTATGATACACTATGGTGATATGGACCATTATGGATCTAGGTACCAAAATCTATAAAAAAATCTCATGATAATCTTTCAGATGGTGTGAAAATCCATTTAGATAAGGTGTGTTAAGCACTAAGAAGCTTTGGATGTACAATGCAACAACATTGTATGATCCAACTAATCTGGAGAGAAACCCCTAATGTTATCTAAGTGAAGCATCTAGGTTTGTAGGGAAAAAACCTGAGTGAAGAGGTTGTCTATTACAAAACTTAAGTTGGTGTTATGTATGACTATGAATAGAAATGTGAATTGGATTGAGAATTATCCGATCCTAAGAATCTGATCTGAATATTGCCTCATATGAACCTTTGATAAGCTTTATTCTAACCTTGAAATCTAATCGAAGAGGGTGCCTTTTTAGATTGTCATTGCCATGAACCAATAGCATCTAGGATTCAAAATATGAAGTATGAAAGCTACTGTGCCC
>ML813004.1:0-16588 GCA_009831015.1 Picea engelmannii | reverse complement strand
AAGAGATTGAGCATGAGGCCATCGAAGAAGAGAAGAAAAGGGCAGTTTGGGAGCAGGAGCTTCAGTGAAATACTAGGGAAGATTTGCATAGGAAACAAGAAGAGGAAATTTCTTTATAAGAACTTGATCAAAGAAGGAGAAAAGTCGAAGAAGAACAAAAAATAAAGGCTCTAAAAGAAAAACAAAAGAAAGAGAAAGAAGAGAAATATAAGCAAGGATTAGAGAAAAATTACTAAGCAACAGACGAATTGTTAAAGCAATAGCAAGAAGAAAAGAAAGTGCATGAATTAATGAAAATGCAAGAAGAGGAGAAGAAGGTAGAAGAACTGAAGAGAAAGTAGGAAGATGAAGAGAGATTAAAGGAGCTAGAGAAATCACAACAACCCATAGAAAAACATGTTGATCAATAGACAAAATCTCATCCTACTGAAGTACCTCCTCGAGATATAATATATTTAACACAGGAAGAGGATGAGGAAATAGTAAAAATAAATACTCCATTAGAGAAACAATTTGATGATGGTATTGGAAAAACATCTTGAGATCTGAATACTGAAGGAGTAACTCAAGAACTGGTTGGAGAAGTGACCCATGAACCTACAAAAGGATCAACTCATGATCTCACTGAAATTGAGACTATTGATAAATAGGAGGAGGTTGGAATAATGCTTGAGTTTATAAATAAAGAAGAGACTAGCACATCACCTAAGCCTGAGAAGGAACAAGGCGAGACTACATTTGAAGCGGTTGGTGGGACACAAATCCACGCTCAAACCACAGTCAAGGATATCACTATACCATTTGCAACTCAAGGATCGAGAAAGGACCAACAACAAATAGGTCTGATAGTAGAAAACGATGGTGATCAACCAAACAAAGATTAGGTAATAGACACAAGGGTAGAGCCGATTGAAGAACAAAACAAAGATAGTAGGCAAAGGCAAGGAAACGGTCATGGAACATTTTCATACCCCACAAAGTTTGGGAAACATCTTGTTTTGGGGAGATAAACCAATTCTAGAACCATTGGATGAGGTTGTTGATGTGCAGTCCATTGCATATGACAGAAAGAGACAATCAATTATGAGAACAACACAAAGGAAGAGAAAGATGGCAGTGGATAATGTTGTGTTATTAATATCGGAGGAGTCTCTGTTCAATTTCAAAAAGGCCAAAGTCTATGAATTGTTGGGGGTAGGAGTGGAAATATCACACACCACTATAGACAAGGGTAGGGTAGAAGAAAGAGAAGTTGATGAATTGAAGAGAGAACTAGAATCTCTCAGGAATCAAGTACAATAGTATAAAGACTCTACTAAATTTGTTTTAATCCTAAAGGAAGACCTTTTAGAGGAGCGCAACAAGTACATGTTAGTGAGGGATGCATTTCTAAAAATATTTTCATATTATAGGGAGGAAACCTTATTATGTTGTATGGAATACAAGGAGATGCTCAAGTGGAGCGAGAATGGAGCTATAGTTGTGGATCAAATCAAGTATATCAGAGAAGGTTAGAAACCTAGAGGTGGGGAAGATCATGGCATTAGAATTTTCACAAATGAGATTATAACAAGGATGAAAGGAGATCTGAAGTACTGAGTGTGTTTAGCCATCAAGTCAAAAATAAAAATAGAGGAAAAATTGATAGTGTGCCTCGAAGCATGGGAGAATATCAATAAGGCCATGACAAATCTCCAACTACCAAATTTTGGGTTAATGGATGACTTTTCGGGTTTGGAGGAGGTGATGTTCGAGTTCCAAGAAAGTGATAAAAAATATGAGGATAAAATCAAGGGAATCACCACTATGGAACATGGCCACATGAGGTAGTATTTGGTCACCAAGCTCAAGACTACCGATAGGATGGAATAGTCGATTCCAAGAATAGGGAAATACATGCGTAAATTCATAGAAATGAGGGAAACTCTTATCTTTCCAATGGATCAACATTGGTTCACATACATGTATATGTGTGAGGATTTGTTCGCTCAATGGGTGGCTTATGATGGTGAGCATGCAACTGATGATTCACCTAGTTCACAAAATTCATATCGTGAGTTTCTTTTTAAACATTTCAATTTTGCATGAAGCGAAATTTACTATGTTTAGCAAGAAAGTTTTAATAAATAAAAGAATCGAACAAGGAACAAGGGTTGATGGATTGTAAAAGAAAATTTGAATTACTTTAGCAGATAACTGATTTTTAAAGCTTAATTCAAAAGCTCGGAATGAGCCAAGCCATTTTACTGAATCTATTTCAGTTTCCTCATCATCGTGGACTAATATACAATTGTGTAAATGTTACAGGCATCTACTAAGATTTTCAATACTGTTAAGTTATTTGATTTTTATCAAATGAATCATCGGATACTTTTGGTGAAATTTGTTTATTTTTCTTAATAAGTTTTATTTCTCTATGATATGGGATGTTGTGAAATTATTTCCAAGTGTCCTTCTATTATGAAATTACCCTTATGCAAAGTAATATGTTAGTAGCAGAAAAAAAAAAATTGTATGAACCTAAAACCCCAGATATTTCCCAGATATTTCTCATTCATTGTGCTAATAGGTTATCCTTAACAAAGACTTCTCCATACTCTCTATATCATTTCTCTTCCACAGTAGATAATAATCAAACTGAAAAACACTAAAAGAAAACAAAAAGAACGAAACAAAACAACTCTTAAAGCCCATCGAGTGGATGTCGAACCATTAACCCAAAGGATTATTCCATACCAAACAAGGAGGAGTCTAATTGGGCCACATCTTTGGGTTTAATTTCTATTGTTGAGCATTGGGGATCCAACCCCGTCAACACTTATAATATGAAAATTAAAGGCAATACACCCTATCATATCCTCCTCATAGAAGCGAGCCTTTCCCCCATTGAGAGAAAATCTATGACTAAGTAACTTAGGTACAAGAACAAGATAAACAACATGGAAGACAACGAAATTCCCAAAATTTCTTCATACTTTAGCCAAAACCACCTACGACTCAAGAGAGGATGGGATAAAGATCTCAAGTCTTAGTTAAAACATAGGGGAATAAAGGAAGAGATCATTTTGAAAAATAACAATAATATTAAAAATATTATTACACCTAAATTTGAGAAATTATGGTGTGATAAAGAATCAGAGGATAAAAGAAAATTAAGATACTATAACGAGGTGATCAGCCATAATATAGAACATCAAAAGTATCTCTCTATTTTAACTAGTGTAAAGAATAAAATCAACATTGCTAGAATAAAAACAAATTATCATGAGCTCCATAGTGAAATTGGGCATCGGACAATTCCCAAAATGTCATGGGTTGAAAGAATTTTTCATCTACATGAAACTAAGAGGATTGAACATGAAAATCAATTTCTCTTAGAATGTCTTCCCTATGCCCAAATTAGTTCTCAATTTCAAAATATTTGTCACAATACCAACCTTCCTAACCTTCTAACTCATAAAAACTATATTGATCTTGGAATGTTTCTCTTAATGCTTTTCAAGAACAAAAACAAAATTCTAAGGAAATCCAAGTAATCCCTTACCTTTCTTAAGGTCCAATAGACCAATTCTAGTCTCAGTGGATTCTCATCACCTTTGTTATCTACTTCATGACACTAGGTCCCAAAAACCAAATTTTCAGAGAATGTTTTTTTTGTTGGAGAAGAGGGTGGTATGGACTTACCTAGAAGAGTCATTATGTCGCTAATGGCTTCTATGCTTAGATTCTTGTGCTAACCAATGTCTAAGGATTGATGAGAAGTCACTAGAGGTGATTCCTATGGACACTTGGAAGMAAAAATATCTGCCACTTTGTCTATATTCCTTTTGTTTTGTATCCCCCTCCTCGAGACTTCCTCCTTAGCACTCAACTACTTCTTCTGAGCCCAAACCTTTCTATAATTTGGATAATTATAATTGGCCGCATTGTATAAAAACCCTTTTGAATTTTCATAGACTCCAGTAGACCCCTTCTTAAGTCTAGGCGAACTAGTATCCAGACCAAACCCGTGTACCTTGATTCCCAAAAAGACAATTCTACTTCATAGAAAAAACCTAGGACATTTCCAATTTCCTTGAAAACTTCATCTAACCAAAAAAACAAAACTTCATCTAACCAAAAAAAACAAAAGGAACCTCGAAAATCTAACCTAAAACATGAGTATATAATCATCAAAATCTAGCATCAAAATCAACAAGCCATTCTCTTTTAGGTAAAAGGATTAGGTTTCCCACTTCCATCATTTTTTTAAGGATTCTATCGGCTTCTCCTATGGACCCAAAGATTCAGACCATCAATCTCTTAACCAAGGTTAAGACTCGAGGATGTAACCAACAAATGGATCAAAATTTCCTTTTTCTCATTCCTTTATGTTTCAACCTTCATTCTTCTACGTGGTAAGCAACAAACTAGTGCCAGATTCATCATTCCTAGAAATTCACTTAGTTTTGTTTTTTCCCCTAATTGCAAATTGACTTAATCTTGTACCTTCTTGACGCATTTACGTGGTTTCTTCTTTCTCCCATTCTCCAAGTTTTGTAATATTGTGTCTCTTGGATTAGGGTTTGTGAATCTACTCATAATATTGTAATCCGATATTTTTCCGATGAACCCTTACACTTTCAACCCTTCCATCTATGCCATAGAGAGAGGTTTCGTGAAGTTTTTTTGTACAACCATGAGGAAATGCAATGTTAGCGCCATCAATTTCATGTATCAAAACCCTATCTGCTTCTGCTAGATCTAGCTCGTCATGTTGCTCAAGTGTGTAACCATCCTGGCATTGATAGCCCTTGAGAGTTGATCCAAACTATCCTGTCACCCGTCTTTTGACTGAGGATCAACTAGAATATGGCAACCTGACAATGGTTGAGTTCTTCACTGATGATCTCCATTGTTTCCTCTTCCAAAGTCTCGATCCCAGGTGACATAAAGGCCATGGGTCTGACAAGACTCTAGGTGGGAATGGTGTCAATCTTGACCATATCATCTGGCCCTCCAATGGGTCATCCAAATATTCTATAGCCTCATCCATATCAGCATCCAAAACTGTTGAGCTATGGTTTAGCTGGAGTTTTGTGTCTTAACTATTGAAGAATGGGACTAACCTGTGGCTAAGAAACCGTGACTCAAGGGTATCTAAGCCATCAAAATCACCCGAAGATCGCACCCGACCTGAGCCACACCAACCCTTAACATGGCTTAAGAAGAATATGACGATAGCTTCTCCCCAGTGGCTAGATATACCTCTATTCGAGTTGTGATCTCTATAGAAACAAAGATGGTATGGTGTGTACATCAAATGGATTTCAATACCACTTTCCTCAATGGCATCATTGAGGAAGAGGTCTACATAGAGAAACCAAAGGGTTTTGAGGTTTGTGGGAGAGAGTCCCATGTGTGTTGACTGAAGAAGGCACTATACAGTCTCAAACAAGCACCTCGAGCATGGTATTCGAGGATCGATGGGTACTTGCAGCAGATGGGATTTCAGAGAAGTGAGGTAGACCCTAACCTATATTTCTTGGTAGGGGAGAGGCCATTGATACTTGTTATGTATGTTGATGATATTTTCTTGATGGGGGATGAGGATATGATTGTTGTCTGTAAGAGAAATCTTACCTTGGAGTTTGAGATGAAGGATTTGGGTTTGATTCATTACTTCCTAGGTTTGGAGGTGTGGCAAACATAGGAACACTTCTTCGTTGGATAGGGGAAGTACACATTGGAGATCCTAAAGAGATTCAGGATGCTTGATTGTAGGCCTATGTCTACACCTCTAGTGATAAATTGGAGAAAGGTTGATGCCTTAGATTCAAGGGCAGTGGATGCTACATTGTATCGCCAGTGGATTGGTTCACTCATGTATTTGGTAAACACCAAGCCAAATATCAGTTTTGTTTTCAATTACATCATCCAGTTCGAGGTGGATCCGAGGAGAGTACATTGGGTTGCTACAAAACATGTGCTTCGATATTTGAGGGCTACAATAGAGTATGGACTTCAATATGAGTGAGTAGGTGGAGTGAGGTTGGGAGGCTTTACAAATGTTGATTTGGTGAGATGCTGAGTTGACAGGAGGAGTACTTTAGGTTGTTTCTTTAGCTTGGGATCAGGTGTTGTTTCTTGGTTCAGTCGGAAGAAACATTCAGTGGCATTGAGCTCTATGGAGTTAGAGTACATGGCAACAAGTACAAATTCATGTGAGGCTATTTGTCTATGAAATCTACTTATGGCACTATGATCTGGATTTATGAGCGGAATGAAATGAATAACAGACTGAATACAATAACACAAAGATATGGAGAAAAACAACAGATATCCAGTGAACATAAAATAGGCTGAAACTATAAAACTGCAGAACTGAAAACAACTTGCTCGATTGGTGGTAGTTATATTTGAGAAGAGATGTGGTCTCTATGTGCATCGGTCTGAGCATAATGATTACAATGAGGCTCCATAGGCCTTTTTAACATTACTCATGAATGCCAAAACTCTAGACATCCAAAAAACTAACCCTAGGAGATGATACGTCAAAAGTTATGTGGGCCACGATGGGTAAGTTAGTACCTCAACTTCCCAAGGTCATAAATTTTTCATACAACCTTTGTTTTAGGCACGTGATAGCCCATTGGAAAATTATTTTCGAGAACTAAACATTATGTTGTCAAACTCTAACTCTGTCTACAATTGGACTGTGTCATGCCAAAAAAAGAATTGTTTAGGGCCCCAAAACAGCCCTGGAAGTACAAAAAGATGTACTGACATGAAAAATTCCAAAATAAGCCAGTTGGATTAGGTTAGCGGCCACCAATCTCCACCTGGAAGCTGTGTAGGGATTTAGACATCCTCGGAAGTGTAAAACCCACAATTACAAAGAATTACAGAAGAACGTGTTGAACTAAAAACTTTCAAGAGGATCTAGTTGGAATAGGTGGGTGGCCACCAATATCCACCTAGATCATTCCTCCCCCCTTAGGAAGCAATTATCTCCATTGCATTGAGTTCACCCATTAGGTGAGGAAATTTATGCCGAATTTGGCTTCGGGTGAGCCACTTGCCATGGTGCAGGGGTTTCCCTACGTTGACAACCCAATAAATATGGATCATTTTCTGGCGAGTGCCCTTGAAATGTGTGTCCACTATATGATCAATGGATGCCTATTCCATGCAGTCTGGGTTTAGCTCTATTGGTGTTAACTATTATGCGATGTTCGAGGTGTCGAATAATGGTGGAAATATGGCCAAAGGAGGTCCACATTGAACACTTGGTGCAATCCAAGAAAGGGGGGGTGTTGAGCTCAAAATCATTGTCACCCACATCCTTGGTGATAGTCTAAGGCCCATAGCGAAGTGGACGAAGATTCTGATGGGGCCATGTAAGGAATTATTTCTGAAAATGTAACCAGACTTTATCTCCCACATGAAACTTGCGCGGTACCTGGTGTTGATCATGGCATTACTTGTACTTAGCATTGGCTTTATACAAAATCTCATGGACCCGTTGTCGGATGTTTTGAATCCACTCAATGAATCTAGTGGATTTTTCGGCCTCAAACTAAACATGGGAATCATATGTATGTGTTGTTGCAATAGGTAGTGCAACATCAATGGGACCCAAGGGTTGGAATCCCAACCCCACCTGAAAGGGGATATGGATGATGGAGCTATGGAGAGCCATGTGGTAGCTTTGTTGAGCATAGGGAAGACTTTCATCCCATGTACGTGGATTCTTAGAGTTATACATGTGTAGGATGTGCACAATCATTCTATCGACGACCTCTATTTGGCCATCGGTTTGATGGTGGAAGGAAGTGGATTTAGTGAGCTTGGTGTCCAACAGTGACTAGAGACTCGACCAAAATGTGTTGAGGAACCTATTGTCCCGATCGGAGATGATGGTCTGTGGTATCCAAAAATGGACCCACACTCGTTCGAAGAAGAGCTTGGCAGTATCTGTCTCTCTAATGTTATTTTTGAAGGCTATGAGAATGGCCATCTTTGAAAACCGATCAACCACAAAAAATACTCAATCATTGCCTTGCTTGGTGGATAGAAGGTCAGACATGTAATCCATTGACATGGATTTCCAAGGCCTCTCGGGAGTAGGAAGAGGGGTGTATAAGCCTTGCTTCTTGATGGTTGGCTTCGTAATAGCACAGGAAGTGCAAGATCTGATATACTTGCTAATGTCCTATCGAAGTTTTGGCCAACAATTTTTTTTTCTGTAGAACGACCACAGTTTTATCCATGCCAAAATGTCTTTCCATCCGACTGTAGTGAGCCTCCCAAATAATCTTTACACGCTTGATTGCAGGAACATAAATATGGCCCAGATGGCATAACACTTCATCCTGAATGTGAAAATCGGTGAGATTTACGCTTGTACCCAAGAGCTGATAGGTGGTGGTGAAGTCTGGATCTTGCTGATAAAATTGGGGCCACTCAAATGCCTCATGCCCACAGGAATGGAGATACAATATTCTTGATTGTAGGCCTATGTCTACACCTCTAGTGACAAATTGGAGAAAGGTTGATTCCCCCATATTCAAGGGTAGTGGATGCTACATTGTATTGTCAATTGATTGGTTCACTCATGTATTTGGTCAACACCAAGCCAGATATCAGTTTTGTTGTCAATTTTGTCAGCCAGTTCAAGGTGGATCCAAGGAGAGTACATTGGGTTTCTACAAAACATGTGCTTCAATATTTGAGGGCTACAATGGAGTATGTAATTCAATATGAGTGAGTAGGTGGAGTGAGGTTGGCAGGCTTTACAAATGTTGACTAGGTGAGATGCTTAGTTGACAGGAGGAGTACTTTAGGTTGTTTCTTTAGTTTGGGATCAAGTGTTGTTTCTTGGTTCAGTCTGAAGAAAAAGTCAGTGGCATTGAGCTTTGTGGAGCTGGAGTACATGGCAGGAAGTACAAATGCATGTGAGGCTATTTGGCTATGAAAGCTACTCACGGCACTATGATCCGAATGTATGAGCAGAATGAAAGGAATAATAGACTGAATACAATAACACATAGATATGGAGAACAACAATAGATATCTAGTGAACAATAACTTCTATTGAATAAATAAAATAGGCTGAAACTGTAAAACTGCAGAACGGAAAACAACTTGCTCGACTGGTGGTAGTTATCTCTGAGAAGAGATTTGGTTTCTACGTGCATCGGTCTAAGCATAATGATTACAATGAGGCTCCATAGGCCTTTTTAACATTACTCATGAATTCCAAAACCCTAGACATCCAAAAAACTAACCCTAGGAGATGAAACATCAAAAGTTATGTGGGCCCCGATGGGTAAGTTGGTACCTCAACTTCCCAAGCTCGTAAATTTTTGCATACGAAAATTTTTTTAGGCACGTGATAGCCTGTTGGAAAGGTATTTTCAAGAACTACACATCATGTTTTCAAACTCTAACTCTGTCTACAATTTGATTGTGGCATATGAAAAAAAACATTGTTTAGGGCCCCAAAATGACCTTGGAAGTACAAAAAGATGTACTAACATGAAAAATTCCAAAATAATCTAGTTGGATTAGGTTGGAGGCCACCAATCTCCACCTGGAAGCTGTGTAGGGATTTAGACATCCTCGAAAGTGTAAAACCCACAATTACAAAGAATTATAGAAGAACGTGTTGAACTAAAAACTGTCAACATGATCTAGTTGGAATAGGTGGGTGGCCACCAATATCCACCAAGATCAGTCCTCCCCCCTTAGGAAGCAATTATCTCCATTACGTTGAGTGCGCCCATCAGGTGAGGAAATTTCTGCCAAATTTGGCTCCGAATGAGACATTTTCCTTGGTGCAGGAGCTGCCCTGCCTTGACAACTCGATAAATATGGATCTTTTGGTGGCGAGTGACCTTGAACTTTGTGTCCACTATATCATCAGTGGATGCCTATTCCATGCAGTTAGGGTTTAGCTCTATTGGTGCTAACTGTTCTGCGATCTTCGAGGTGTCCAATAATGGTGGAAAAATGGCCAGAGGAGGTCCACATTAAACACTTGGTGCAATCCAAGGAAGGGGGGAGTGTTGAGCTCAAAAGCATTGTCACCCACATCCTTGGTGATATTCTAAGGCCCATAGCAAAGTGGACGAAGATTCTGATGGGGCCCTGTAAGGCATTATTTCTGCAAATGTAACCAGACCTTATCTCCCACCTGAAACTTGTGTGGTACCTGCTGTTGATCATGGCATTTCTTGTACTTAGCATTGGATTTCTACAAAATCTCATGGACCTGTTGTTAGATGTGTTGAATCCACTCAATGAATCTAGTGGATTTGTCGGCCTCAGACTAAACATGGGAAGAATATGTATGTTTTTTTTCAATAGGTACTGAAACATCAATGGGACCCAAGGGTTGGAATCCCAGCCCCACCTGAAAGGGGATATGGCTGATGGAGCTATGGAGATCCATGTTGTAGTTGTGTTGAACATAGGGAATAATTTCATCTCATGTACGCAGATTCTTAGAGTTGTACATGTGCAGGATGTGCACAATCATTCGATTGATGACCTCTGTTTGGCCATCGGTTTGACAGTGGAAGGAGGTGGATTTAGTGAGCTTGGGGTCCAACAGTGACCAGAGACTCGACCAAAATGTGTTGAGGAACCTGTTGTCCCGATCGGAGATGATGGTCTGTGGTATCTAAAAATGGACCCACACTCGTTCGAAGAAGAGATTCATAGTATCTGCCGCTCTGATGCTCTTTTTGGAGGCTGTGAGAATGGCCATATTTGAAAACCGATCAACCACCACAAATACACAATCATTTCCTTTCTTGGTGGATGGAAGGTCAGACATGTAATCCATCGAGATGGATTCCTAAGGCCTATTGGGAGTAGGAAGAGGGGTATATAATCCTTTCATCTTGATGGTTGGATTCGTAGTAGCACAGGAAGTGTGAGATCTGATATACTTGCCGATGTCCTATCGAAGTTTTGGCCAATAAATTTTTTTCTGTAGAACGACCATAGTTTTATCCATGCCAAAATGTCTTGCCATCCGACTGTAGTGAGCCTCCCAAATCAGCTTTACACTCTTTCTTGCAGGAACATAGAGATGGCCTAGATGGCATAACAATTCATCCTGAATGTGAAAATCGGTGATATTTGCGCCTGTACCCAAGAGTTGATAGGTGGTGGTGAATTCTGGATCTTGCTGCTAAAATTGGGGCCACTCAGATGTCTCATGCCCATAGGAATGGAGCACGATGGTGAGTGAAACCACGAGAGGTCAACTGAGGCATTCAGTGACACGATTTGTGCTCCCTGTATTATACTTGATGTTGCAATGGAACTGTTACAGGTAGATGAACCACTTCTGATGGCAGTCGTTCTGCAACTTCCCCTGTGTCTGTATGAACTGTAGAGGCTTGTGATCAGTGTGGATTATTGTCTCCTTTCCTAGAATGTAATGTTTCCATTGATGACAAAATTGTACAATGGAATACATTTCCTTGTCATAGGTGGGGTATTTCCGGACAATATCTGAGAGTGTCTCACTATGGTATGCTACTAGATGACCGTGATGAGTGAGAACTGCACCTACAACATAGTCGGATGCATCAATCTTAATCTCAAATGGTTGTTGCAGATTGGGTAAGGAGAGTACTAGAGTTGAGCACAAGCGATGCTTCGGATCATCAAATGCTCATTGTTGTGCCTTCCCCTACGCTAAATTTTCTCTACCACCTCCCTTGGTCACTTGGCTGAGGGCCCATGCAATATGGGAGAATCCCAACACAAATCGTCGGTAGAAGTTGACAAGTCTCAAGAATCTTTGAAGCCTGGTTAGTGTGGTTAGGGCTGGCCAGTCACAGATGACTTGGGTCTTAGCTGGATACACATGTACCCCATGCTCATCAATAATTTATCCCAATTATTGGACCTTGTTCATGCCAAAGGATAAATTTTCCAAGTTGGCGTATATCTTGTGATGTCGCAGAGTGCTCAAAACCTGTTGAATATGTTGCATGTGCTCCTCCCAAGTTTTGTTGAAGATGAGGATGTCATCCAAATATACCACCACAAAAGAGTTGGTGAAGGTTCTCAATACATGATCCATCAACCTCATGAAAGTGGTTGGTGCATTTTTTAAGCCAAAGGGCATGACTAGCCATTCGAAGAGACCTTCTTTAGATTTGAAAGTTGTCTTCCATACATCAGTTGGTTCGATGGGAACCTGGTAGTATCCATACTTTAGGTCAATCTTGTTGAATAACTTTTCCCCCTTGAGTTGATCAAGAAGGTCATGAATTCGAGGAATTGGGTATCAGTTCTTGACTGGGATTTTGTTTAATGCTTTGTAATCAATGCAGAGCCGCCATGTCCTGTCTTTCTTCTGCACTAGTACAATCGAGCTTCCGCAAGGGGAGGATATGGGTTTGATGTTCCCCTTTTGAATCATCTCTTAGATCCGACGCTTGATTTCATCATTTTCCATCAACGAGTGATGATAGACCGGTCCATTAGGCAGAGGTGCATCGGGGGTTAGATCAATTGGATGCTTGACTTGGCAGTGTGTCAATACCCCAGTGGTTGAGGAGAAGATGTCTATGTACTCTTCCACAATCCCATCCACTTTCTTCTATTGTAAAGAGAGGCTCTGTGTAGAGTCCATGGATGTGGTTGTGACCTTCTACTTACTGTGAGCACAGATCACAAAGAAGACGAACTTCCCAATCTGTGAAATTACCTTACTTCATTTCTTAGAAGATGTTAAAGAAATAGAGGTAGGTTGTGCTACCTCTCGTATTCGCTACAATTGTCCACCCAAAGTAATAATAACACTACGGGTTCTAGACTCATACAAATCTTGTCGCTTCCACAAATATGGTTTTCCTAAAAGAACATCACAAACTTCAAGGGGAGAAATATCACACAATACCTCATCTTTGAAGGGCTTGATGTCGTAGGGGAGACGACAATGTTGGATGACACAAATATCTCTTCCTTGGCGAAGCCAGCCGATGGTGTAGGGTTGCAGGTGTGGTGTCATCAACAGGTCCAACATCTTGATGACCTCTTATAAGATCAGGTTATTCTAACTGCAACTATTGACAATAAAATGAAGTGAATCTCCCTTTACCCACATATGTGAGTGAAAGAGGCGTTCCCCTTCCTCTGGTTCTTCTGGTTCACTTGGATGGAATTTTGTGGTAGTGACAGTGGCATTGGGTTCGACATCAATAATCTGCTTCCCTCTTTCTGGATTTTATTCGGAGTTAGAATCTTACTCTAAATCGGAAGATTTCAGCTCGACCACCAGTGAATTCTTGGAGCAACATTCTTCGGTGTTGTGCCAATGGATTTTATGGTATTCACACCATTTTCCCGTGTCCTTCGACTTCTCATTACCCTTCTTGTGTTGTGACTTGGAATGGTTTCCCTGAGAGTGGCCATCTTTTCTTTGTCCCTTTTCTTGTGGGTTGGGGTCTCCTTTTCCCTGCTTCGGTTTTAAGGAGTTTTCATATCCAAAATCTCCCCTCTTCTGCTTAAATTTCTGCTTGATCTTGACAACATATATATAATCTATACACAATGATGCGATGTCCAGAATCTCCATTTATGTTTGAATGTATCTATGGAGACAACCGCAGTATTTGAGCACTAGATGTCATTCAAATTCTTTCATACCCAATTTGGTGTGCATGGTATGGGAAATATTAGTGAAATATGGTATTGTCTGGTCCCTTTCTTGATGCAGGGTGGCCCATCTTGTGTATTGGTCATCGTAGTTTCCAATAGGGTAGTATTGTTCTTTAATGACATCCCTGAAGGAATCCCACATGGGGGAGACTGCAAATATTGTAGATTCCTCTATTGCCCTTTTCTCAGAGTAAGTATCCCACCAGTCCTTAACATGAGGGATGACCTCGGGGAGTGAAAAAGTAATCTTTTCCCTATCGAAAAAATTGTGGACCGAAAAATACCCTTTGAGCAGATTCAACCATTTATCTACAACATCCACATCTATCAGTCCTTCAAATAATGGAATATCAAAATTCACCTGTACCTTGAAGGGGGTTTCATGGACGCTTGATGAATATCCATCTCTTGTGGGTAGGCGTCGAAGGATCTGTGCAAATTTGTCCATAATTTCATTCCTTTGTCACGCAAGAGCTTCCTTGAGAAAATTTTTAAAAGGATATCCTGCTCCATAATCTTTCTTTTTGTCCCCCATGGGTTTTTGTCGGGCTCAACACGATCAATCTTGCAAAGGCTCGACTGGTTTGATTCCCAACTTCTTGTACCCAAATCTTGTCGGGGACATGCACGAAGAAAAATAAATGAAGAGCAGATCGCTATGATACAACTGAACAATATTTATGAATGGAACGAAATGAATAACAGATGGAATATAATAACACATAGATACGAAGAACAACAACAAATATCCGGTGAATAATAACTTCTATTGAATAAATAAAATAGGCTGAAACTATAAAACTAAAGAACTGAAAACAACTTGCTCGAATGGTGGTAGTTAACTCTGAGAAGAGATGTGGTTGCTATGCGTATTTTTCTGAGAAGAATGATTACAATGAGGCTCCATAGACATTTTTAATATTACTCATGAATGTGAAAACCCTAGACATCCAAAAAGCTAACCCTAGGAGATGAAACTCCAAAAGTTATGTGGGCCCCGATGTGTAAGTTGGTACCTCAAATTCCTAGGGTCGTAACTTTTGCATACGACCTCCATTTTAGGCACGTGATAGCCCATTGGAAAGGTCTTTTCGATAACTACACATTATGTTGTCAAACTCAAAGTCCGTCTATATTTTTACAGTGACAAGCCAAAAAAACATTGTTTAGGGCCCCAAAACAGCCCCGAAAGTATAGAAAGATGTATTGACATGAAAAATTCCAAAATAAGTCAATTGAATTAGGTGGGAAACCACCAATCTCCACCTATAAGTCGTGTTGGGCTTCAAACAACCCTAGAAGTGTAGAACCGACAATTACAAAGAATTACAAAAGAACATGTTGAACTAAAAATTGTTAAGAGGAGCCAGTTGAAATAGGTGGGTGGCCACCAATATCCACCTAGATCACACTATTTGGTTTGGAGATGGATGTGATTGTCATTTGTTGTGATAATCAAAGTTGTATAAAAATCTCTAAGAATCCAGTGTTCCACTAGAAGAGCAAGGACATTGATATTCGGTATCACTTCATTCACGACTATGTGCAGAAAGGGGTTGTGAGGTTGGAGTATGTACCAACTGATGAATAGGTGGTAGATATATTAAAAAAGGCTTTGATCAAAGGGAATTTTATGAAGTTTTGATAGAATCTTGGGTTGGTTCATAATCCCTTCCTCGCTAAGAGGGATTGTTGAGCTATGGTTTAGCTCGAGAGGAATTCTTCTTTAGTTTCATGTCTTAACTATTGAAGAATGTTAAAATAATACTCTTTAGATATTAATTTTATTTATTTTATAATGACTAAGTCACAACTGTCAGAAATCAAGGAGCACGTGGTTTCGTTTGGGTTGTGGTTTTGTAGCCATTAGTTTTGGCACATGGTATTGGTCATTGTAAGGTTATAAAAGTAAAATCTACAGAGAGGTGAAAGACATAACAACAACAACATAAATATCTTTTATTGTATTCATGTTATCCACGGATCTATGAGATTCGCTGGGAATTTTCTTGCGAAGACAAGTTGTACAACTCTAATTTTTACTTCTCCAGAAGCCATAATAAAAGATAAAACTGAATGTTGGTTTTCCCATTTGGATTTCCAAGGTATATCTTGTGTTGATGATGTGATGATCTTGTTGTTTATTGTTCTTACATTTCCAATGTGAAAATAATTGGTAAATAAAACTTAATAGTGTTCATATTACAAATTAGAATTATTTTTTGTAAAATAAAATTTACTGGGTTATAAATTTTGTTAAGATCTGAATCTTGAAGTTGGGTTCAAAGAAAATTTACAAAAACTATGTTCCTAGGCGCCTAGCAAAGCCTCTTCACCATCTTGTGACCCTTGCATAAACCCTATTTTAGTGCTTGTGAAAACCCTCCATCACAAAGAAACATTTTCATCTCATGCTCATCACCAAAGAGTGAGAAAAATATGATCAACTATGATACACTATGGTGATATGGACCATTATGGATCTAGGTACCAAAATCTATAAAAAAATCTCATGATAATCTTTCAGATGGTGTGAAAATCCATTTAGATAAGGTGTGTTAAGCACTAAGAAGCTTTGGATGTACAATGCAACAACATTGTATGATCCAACTAATCTGGAGAGAAACCCCTAATGTTATCTAAGTGAAGCATCTAGGTTTGTAGGGAAAAAACCTGAGTGAAGAGGTTGTCTATTACAAAACTTAAGTTGGTGTTATGTATGACTATGAATAGAAATGTGAATTGGATTGAGAATTATCCGATCCTAAGAATCTGATCTGAATATTGCCTCATATGAACCTTTGATAAGCTTTATTCTAACCTTGAAATCTAATCGAAGAGGGTGCCTTTTTAGATTGTCATTGCCATGAACCAATAGCATCTAGGATTCAAAATATGAAGTATGAAAGCTACTGTGCCC
>ML813003.1:285268-314149 GCA_009831015.1 Picea engelmannii | reverse complement strand
GAATTCAGGACTAAGTTTGGAGATAATGGTGAGAACCATTTGTTTCTCCTCCTTAGATTTATCAACCCTGCAAGATTTGAGTTGCGATAGTAAATCCTTGAATTTTGTAAAGAAATATTGGATATTGTCGACGCTTTTTGGATACAATGTAAGAAATTTCACCTCCATCATGTGTCCCCTCATCTAATCATGTTTTCCAAAGAGCCATTCCAAGGTGGTCCAAGATTCATTGGGAGTTTTACAAGAAGATATGTGAAAAAGGAGATCGGGAGAAATAAGACTATAAATTGTTCTGAATGCTTCATCCATTCAATTTAAGTACTTGGATTTTTCTATGGCTGATGTTGATTATGTTTCTGTATTCAAGGTTAACCTATATAATCCTCTGGTTCAAAGATGAATGACTATTTTATCCTTCCATGGAAAGTAGTTGTAAGGTTTAAGAATTAATTCTTTTGGGAAATCCATCTTTCCATTGTCTTCAATCTTTTACCTGCAAAAAAAATTGGTGTATCTTGTTGTTCGTGAGATTAAACTTAAGCATCAAAGAGTAATGTTAGACATCATGCAAATTTAAAGAGAATGTTTTAAAGAGTTCTTTTTATACCTTTAGTTATATAGGAAATGATCTTTAAATGAAATTAATAATAAGACGATATATAGGTCGTATTTTTTTGTCCGAGTCACAATTTTAATATCAAATGGGGTGAATGAAACTTACAGAACTGTTAAACAAAGTGAGGCATCAATTGCAGATGAATCTCACCTTAT
The DNA here is from genome assembly GCA_009831015.1 of Picea engelmannii. NCBI lineage: Eukaryota > Viridiplantae > Streptophyta > Pinopsida > Pinales > Pinaceae > Picea > Picea engelmannii. The sequence continues at coordinate 313,378 of ML813003.1, read as the reverse complement.
TTGCAGTGGAAGAAAAGTAGAGAGTGCACCCTTGAACAAGATATGAAATGCAGTAATTCAAATAGCTTGTAGGTCATGCTTTACTTATAGTAAATACAAAAGAAAAATTGTTTACTTGATCAATTGCTGATATAATGTGATTACAGTAGTTTTGATACTAAATTGCAATCAATCACTTATCAAGGAATTTCATAAGGAAATTCATAGGTATGGAAATACCGGAGAAACACAGAACTCAAACTGAATGAAAAATTAGAATCTATGTCTATACTTGTATTAATACTAAAAAATGAGAGTTTTATCTATTACATCCAGCAAGAAGTAGCCCTGAATAGATCTAAAATCTATCTGTTTATACAAAAATTGTCACAACTCAAAACCATTGGACTTCATGCAATATATCCTAAAAAGGGAATGTAATTCAAATAATATGACAACAGACATATATTGATTGAGCTAGCGCTTTCATTTGTCTCTTCATATTCTCTCTTGTTTTCCTTTTCTCTTTGAATTGGGAACATATGTCCATTGAGGGTACCATAATCATTTGTTTATTTTCCTCACCATCTGATTCTGTTGTTATTTGTTCTTCGGATGCATTTACTGGAAAAATAATATCAGTTTAAAATATGGGGGGAGTGATAATGTGACAGTTAGCTCAACGTTAGCTCGTCATGTGATGGCTAACAATTATGAGAAAGAGTAACTGCTCATGAATAGGATGACGTGGGGACAAGTGTAGGTGGTGAGGTAAACGGGGTAACTGATGTGGAAGGTGTGACATCCTGGAGGGTGAATGGGGCAACTGATGTGGATTATAGGTGTTGATCCAACATCTCTTTATGTTCCTCTATTTTGTGGGGGCATAAGGGAGTGATTTGAATTAACCTGCTTTTCATCCCGCAATGCACCTAGTGATGCCACGTACCCCCGAGAGAAAATCGTGGTTTAAATTGCGGGACCACCCTTCGAAATTAAACCCCATGCAAATTCACCCCTCGTAATCTCTCTTAGTCGATGATATCCACGATCCATTAAAATATGGTCACATCTCTTAGTCATATGTAGAGAAGATAGAGTGAATTTTGTGCAATTCTTGTCCATCGATCTGAGTAGGGGAAACATGTTAGAGGATCCCCATATTCAGCTATTTCATACTTCGGAAGGAGGAAAGTAGTGTTGAGTAAAGAACTCCTGAAGAATCGAAACCCATGTGGACCATTGATCAAAGTGGACACGTGGAAAGAGATCCTATACTTCAGGGATAACCAGTTCGAAAGAAAGATGGAGGTGTGAAGAGAGAACTCTAGAAGCCTGGAATTCCAAAGTAAATCTATGCCTTTGAAATCAAGAGGACACACGTCAGAAGATCCTCCACTTCGGGGATTTATCATTTCATATATTTTCACCTAGGAATACCCGACGCTTGTAGTTCTGAAGTAAATTCTCACTGCTAAATCAAAAGGACACGCGGTAGGATATCTTGCACTTCAGTGGATAACCATATTGGAAGAAAGGCAGATGTTTGAAGCAAGAAATCCTAAAGTCCCAAAGCCTGGAGTAAATCTCTTCCCTTGAAATTGAGAGGACACGTGGCAGGAGATCCTCCACTTCAGAGATAACCACTTTGGAAGAAAGTTGGATGTGTGAAGTGATAACTCTCGAAGCCTGAAGTTTCGAAGTAAATCTTCGTGGTTGGACTCAAGAGGACACATGACAGGAGATCCTCCACTTCAGGGATAACCATTTCAGAAGAAATATGGATGTGTGAAGCAATAACTCCTGAAGCCCAGAGTTCCGAAGTAAATCTTCGTCATCCAAACCAAAAGGACACACGACACCAGATCTCTCACTTCAGGGACTTAGCACTTAGAGAATTTGTGTTGTTGTGCATCTTGGAATGCCCAAAGCTTGGAGTTATGAAGTAAATATCAGTCGTCCAAATCAAAAGGACATGCGACATCATATATTGCACTTCAGGGACTTAGTGCTTCAGAGAGTTTGTGCTCTATTTTATGTCTATTTATCTCCTTCCCTTAGTTTATCCAGCTTCCGAACTAATTTATCGTTCCACTAGATTCTGAGGTCAAGCCTCCCTGCAAATTTTCGTGGCACAAAAAATTATCCTTCCTGTAACAAGAGAAATTTGTAAGTTGTTCGCTGAATAAAACTGTTAATTGTAAATAGTAAAATAATTTTTAAATTCGAAGAGATTGTATAGATATGTTTACATAGAGATTATTTAAATTTTTTTTTGATGAAATTTGTTACCTAGAAAATCATAGTAATTATTCAAATTGTTAAATTTATCCAACCATGAACGTCATTAATTATCTAGTAGTTGATCTTAATTCTTAATTAACTACATTAACTTTATGTATTTCAGGAGCTCAGCCTTCGAGGTTTTTTATTTTTTAGACCTATTGAAACATATGAAGGATGGAGCTTTGAAGTGATTGTTAGATATTTACCTCTTTAAAACTCAGGCGGCTCTAGAACTCTGAAGGTTATTAAGATCATCCAATCAAAAGGAAATACTCATCAATAGAGGATATTGTGTGCGCCTTATTATTAAATAACCATTAATGAATTTTTTTTTAAAATTAAAATTCCACTTTCCTAGTTTATGCTCTCTTTAGGTAAAATTTATTTTCATGAGGTACAAAATATAAAGCTCGAAAGTTCATAATTGTGTGTGCTCCAACATAGGCTCCATATGGGGATCACGTCTCCTTGTGAGACGTGGAAGAAAATTAGACCAGGTGCCTTTATTGGGAAAATGGAGTCATTATTTCATTTCAAGGAAACACTTTTAGGGATTAATCATACAGAGAAAAACCGAAATTCAACCAAATCTCATAAAACCTTCAAAACATCCCCAACTATCGATCTCAAGTTAGGCTATTTAAAATTTCCCTTTCCTGAAACTGAGTTCGGATCTATTCAAGATAATCAAAATGAATTTAACCGAAATATCATACTTTGACCGACTTCATTCGCATTAAGGTTGAGTAGATGTAACAATTTATTTAGGGAATCCCTCGTTAGTCCAGAATGTAAATATTATTGGAAAGAGAATTAGATGTTAGAGTATGTTTTGTAGATATGTATGAAAACCATACATATATCATATATATTGCTTCACTGCTAGTGTTGGCCCTTGACCAAGTTTTGAGGATCCTTGGTTAGGTTTGACCTATTTTGGGACTTCAATAGGCTGTCAAAGAGGAGCGTAAGTTGAAGTGGAGATCACGAGATCTTGTCCCCTTTTAGGGATTTTTGGGTTTTGGGCTTATGTAATGGGTATGGGGATGTCGACCCATGGGTTTACCCATGTTTAGGCCCATTTTGTAATGTATAAATAGATTTCTAGATGATGTAAGAAGACATAGAGAGGATGATATAGACATCTGTGTGGTGATGTGATAAGTGAAAGTGATAGTGTACATGCTTTATGCATACTGTGTGAAGCTTTCAATGCTAAGTGAAAGTGACTGTAAGAGATTGTGTAAAGGTTTTGTGTTTTAACCTAGCTCGGGAAGGAGGATCTAGCTGAGTGTGCGCAAATCTCCTGTCCTATGCGGAGTAGTATCTAGTGGCTCTGTGCATGTAGACGATTGACTGAAGATAATAAAAATAAGAAGAGTTGGTGGATGTAGTCCCAGGCTGGGGGTGAACCATGTATATCATGCGTTATGGTTGCTTTGTGCATTGTGATTATTTTATTGTTCATATGGTTAACGCTTAGTATAGTAATGTATGCTTAGATGGACATGATATGATAGCTTAGTGCTTAGTGATATGAATGAATGTTAGATCTCATATATCCCTCCATGCTAGGTGATTAAATGCGTTAGATCTAGTTGAATACTGCATTTCTCTGTAATTAGGGTTTTGTCTAAGAAGTAAGTACATGTTAGATACTAATGAAGGATAATTGCTAAGTGCTTTTTTATAGTATTGTAATCACAGATCTGTGTCCCAACTAAGTTTCTAGACACCGGAGTCCTGCAACCACCCTTGCCTCTACCTCAGGTTAGACTTCATCTACTTTGCAGGTGTTGCCAAAAGGGCCGGTAGTTAGGATTTTGTTGGTGCATTGTTGAAGTGTTGAACCCTAGGTCTTCCCTTGTGCCAACAAATGGTTCTGTTGTCGAGACAAGGAGGTGATGAAGAAGTATATAAAGAATATACCAAAGAGAAGCAACTGCTTAGAGTGCAGTTGAGAGAATCAATACCTTCGCCATGGAATGTAAACAACTTAGTGATTGCAGTGCACAGATTTATGAATGAATTGATGAGGATCCTGAACTAAAGACACTAGAGTCCCAACTCCAGGAGGCAAAGAATCAAGCAAAAATGATACAGGCACAATTGAAGCTCTTGTCTGTAGTTGAAAGAATGAAAGGATCCCAAGAGAAACACACTGTTCAACAACAAGTCCACACCATATAGAGAAAAGTCATGGAAGTGACTCAGAGGCTCCAGCCAGTCCAAGATGTAGCTTGTCAAATTTTTGAGGAGATTGAAGGATGAGGAGAAGAAATAGAGCAAGTAGTCACTACATTTGAGAAACGCTTGGAAGGATTGGTAAACAAGGTAGTTCTTCAACAGTTCATCGAGCATGAGGCCTTGGCACAACAACAAGTCGAAGCATCTCGAGCCAAGATTGAGGATTTTGAGGTAGAATTAACCAAAGCAAAGTGACTCGGGATGAGTCACATGTGAGTGTTGGGGGCCTATTGGCCCTTGACCAAGTTTTGAGGATCCTTGGTCTGGTTTGACCTATTTTCAGACTTCAATAGGTTATCGAAGGTGGAGCGCAAGTCGAAGAAAAGGTCACGGGATCTCGACCCCTTTTTAGGAATTTTTGGGTTTTGGGATTATGTAACGGGTATGGGGATGTCAACCCATGGGTTTACCCATGTTTAGGCCCATTTTGTAATGTATAAATAGATTTCTAGGTGATGTAAGAAGAGACATGAAGGATGATATAGACATTTGTATGATATGTGATAAGTTCAAGTGATAGTGTACATGCTTTGTGCATACTGTGTGAAGCTTGCAAGGCTAAGTGCAAGTGACAGTAAGAGATTGTGTAAAGGTTTTGTGTTGTAACCTAGCTTGGGAAAGGAGGATCTAGCTGAGTGAGTGAAAATATCCTATCCTATGTTGAGTAGGATCCGGTGGCTCTGTGCATGTAGATGATTGTCTGAAGATAATAAAAAGAAGAAGAGTTGGTGGACATAGCCCTAGGCTGGGGGTGAACCACATATATCCTGTGTTATGGTTTCTTTGTGAATTGTGATTATTTTATTGTTCATATGGTTAATGCTTAGTATAGTAATGTAGGTTTAGATGGACATGATATGATCACTTAGTTATTAGTGATATGAATGGATATTAGATCTGATCTATCCCTCCATTGTAGGTGCTTAAATGTGTTATATCTAGTTGAATATTGCGCTGCTCTATAATTAGGGTTTTGTCTGTGAAGTAAGTACATGCTAGATACTAATGAAGGATAATTGATAAGTGCTTTGTTATAGTATTGTAATCACAGATCCGTGTCCCATCTAAGTTTCCAGACACCGGAGTCCTGCAACCACCCCTGCCTCTACCTCGGGTGAGACTTCATTGGCTTCACAGGTGTTGCCGAAAGGGCTGGTAGTTATTGTTTTCTTGGTGCACTTTTGAAGTGTTGAACCATGCGTGTACCCCTGTGCCAACAACCAATGACCCTGTTCAGTACCTTGGTGTAGTTATCTACCTCTCCCATTGAATTTCCTTTCACCACTTCAATTAGAATGTTTTCATTTTGCTGAGATGAGGGCTATCATTACATGAATTTCCTTTCATCATCTCTTTTTGGAAAAAATGGGGGCAATCGAATTTTGAATTTCCTTTCACCATTTGTCTTGGACTAGATGGGGGAAATCATATTATGAATTTCCTTTCACCATCTGTCTTATATTTTAATATTTTGAAGTGGGGGAAATCAATTATATGTATCATATGAGGGATGATATCTTCTTAAAAAATTTAGAAGTGATGTCTGTCATAAATTTTTAAGTATACTCAGAGACTAAGTTTCTCCCAATTTTCAATACACCTTCGCCTATAGGGAAGATTTTATAGGGATTTTTATTTTTAGGGATCAACCTTGAGCGATTAGTCAGTTTAAAATCTGATAGAAGAGTTAAAGTTATCATGATTATCCTGGACATACTTTATTTTAGCTAAAATCAAAGGAACATAAATATTTTTGCCTAATCTTGTTTCGGAAATATGTTTTTAAGTTTTCAGAGTCAAGGTGTAATTCTTTCTTTCTATGAAGACCCAAGAAAGGTAGCAAAAATCAAAAGAGAATAAAGCTCAGGCATAGGCAAATAAAATAGGAGGATGACTCAAAGGGGAAGAAACAAAATAATATCATTCTGATATAAGTTTGTTTATTGATTTTTGAACTTCTTTTCAAGCCTTTTTTATCCTTATTTTCTTTCTTATTTAATTTTATTTTTTATTTCATTTTCATTTTATTAAGAGAAGGCTTCAAAATTAATATGTAATATTTATACTTTTCTGATCTATGATCAGGTGACAATATCTATATGAGTGAAACCTCCTTTACATCCAATAAGATTTCTTTAAAATTTTTGCTTGGACTAGCGAGATAGGAGTTCATACCTCTGATTTTCTTTGTATTTTCGATCAAGTAAATCATTAATTTATCACATGTTTTGAGAGAAATAAAATGTTTGGAAAATTGAGAATTGAATTCTGATACATCCTTAGCTCTCAACTGATAGTAGGTATTCTGCATAGGAACAAAATTGGGAGATGTGAGAAAATTCCACATAATAGAAATGATATGTGGTACAGATGCTTTTATATTTCACTTTCATGATATCAAGTAAACTTGGTTTATTTACAACAGAAGTAAAATTTGGATAGTTTACAAAGGGAAAATAAAACTACAAATTGAAACGGAAAAAAAGGTCAATATAAACTGGTATGTACAATGGGAATCTGAAACATGACTATTGCATAAAATGTTTTAGGTAATGCTCATTGATGGGAGCATCAAGAATGTTTTCATCGAGGTTTTCCAGTAAGAAGGAATTTTTCACCTTAGCAGTTGCTATCCTGAATGGTCCGAACCAGATATGGTCAAAATTGCCATGTTTCTCTGCATCTTATTTCCTAATGTCCCACTTCAAAACTAAATCGCCAGGCAGAAACCCTTTGTCTTTAGCTTTTTTATTGAAATGGGCCTTCATATTATCTTGGTACTTTTGAATTTTTTCATCTACTTCAGCCCTATTTTGATGGACTTCGATTATTTGATTTATCCTTCCTGTAATGTTGTTTGGCTCTTCATTTGCATCCTGCCAGAGCTTCATCACAGGAAGAGCGATATTTATAGCAAGGACAATGTAAGTACCATAAACCAATTGAAAAGGGGACACACCTATTGATTTCTTGGTGTCGTTTTGATTCACCCATAAGGCGTATTTCAGGTGAACGTGCCAAGACTTATTATTTTCTATCAACACTTTTTTTATTATATTCATCAGGATCTTGTTGGATGATTTAGACAACCCATTCCCCTGAGGATAATAGGCTATATAATGTCCTAACACAATCTTGTATTTTGTCATAAATTGACCATTGCCATAGATTTGAAAGCTTGGGCATTGTCAGTGATTATTTTTCGAGGACAACAAAATCTTGATAGGATGTTCTCTTCCAAGAAGTTTATTAGTACCGAATCTATAGCATTCCAAGTTGGAATGGCTTTGACCCACTTCATGAAGTAATCAGTAGCAGTTAAAATCCATTTATGTTGGGCACTTGACTGCAGATGGATTGCTCTGATGAAATATAGATCCCATTGTTGAAAGGGAGATTCTCCTTTGACCAAGATTAAAGGTAGTGCAGGGAGATTTTTCTTTCCAGAGAACAATTGGCAAGAGTTGTAGGCTATGACCTTGGCATTCACATCAATAAATAACTTTGGCCAATAATATCCTTCTCTTAAAATCTTGTAGGTTGTTTCCCTCCAGGCGTGGTGTCCTCCACACACTTCTTCCTGAAATTCATTTATGACACTTTCTATTTCAAGTTCTGTTAATAAACATAACAAGAAACCTATAGGATCCTTCCAATACAGTTGGCCATCAATAATAAAATATTTGATTGTGTGTAGCTTCAAAGTTCTTGTTTTGGACAGATTCATGTCATTTGGGCACTGAAGGGTAAGGAGGTATGAAACAATATCACAATACGAAGCATAGGAAGAAAACTTATCTTCAATCTGAATCATAGGTGTTTTATCATCAAGCTCCTCTATATCTGGGAGATATCCATATGATTCCAGGTGATTTATCCCGAGCGCCCTAAAATTCGATTCAGTTAACATTTTCTATAGGCCTTGACCTTTGACTAGTTTGGTCAAATTTACTTCTAGATCGAACTCCTGAATTTTAGCCAACCACCAACCTCTCTTTCCATCACTTTCTGGCTGAACCAAGATTTCTTTGACAACGCTTGTTGGAACATAAGCGGTTGTTTTGGAATGCAACACATATGTCCTGAAATATTTTATAGATTTCACCATTGCGTAATATTGTTTTTCAAATATATCATATTTTAATTCTGCATCCCTGAGACTTTTACTGAAAAAGGCTATCGGTTGCTCGAAGACTTATTCATTCTTTTGCAGGAGCACTATAGCGATAGTATGTTCAGAAGTGAAATAGAAGATCAAGAATTCCTTAGTATAGTCTGTACAAGATAACATTGGTGCTTCACTTATAGATTTCTTGACACACTTGAATAATGTTTTAGCTTAAGTGGTCCATTTTACCTGGTTGTCCTTATTCAACAAATATGTAATCAATTTAATCATTTCAGCAAAATTGGAAATGAATCTTCTCAAAAAGTTGATCTTTCCTTAAAAAGATTGATTTTTTTTTTGTTCCTAGGAATATTAATCGTTTCTATAGCCTCAAATCGTTTAGGGTCAACCTTGATTCCTTCTTTTGAGACTATATGACCCAGGATATTACATTCTTTCATAGAGAAATGTGATTTATTAGGATTAAGAGACAAACCAAACTTTCTTCATTTTTCGAAGGTCTTTCCGAGGTGTAACATATGTTTTGCATCAGATTTGGAAAAAACTTTCAAATCGTGAAGATAAATAAAAACTAATTTGTCTTTCTCACCAATGAATGCGATGTCCATCGCTCTCTGGAAAGTATCCCCTTCATTCATCAAACCAAATGGCATTTTATCATACATAAAAGTTCCCCACATAGTGGTAATTGTAGTATTTTCTTTGTCGTCTTTATGGACAACGATTTGATTGTATCCAGAAAAACCATCGATCATGGACATCTTGTTAGATCCAACTACCTTCTCTATAACATGATCCATTTTCGGTAGTGGGTAGTTTTCTTTGAGACAACCGATTTAAGTTTCTAAAATCTACACAGAGCCTTATTTCACCATTTTTCTTTCTGATGGGTACCAAATTCGCTACTCATTCAGAATACCTGAGTGGAATGATAATTTTCGCATCGAGAAGATTCTTGACTTCCCTTTCTATCACTGGTAGGAGAATAGGATTTATTTTTCTAAGTTTCTTCCTGAAAGGTTTGATACCATGTTTCAAAGGAATCTTGTGTTCAATAACAAAGGTGTACTTTCATAGGACCATGCCAAAATGTCTTTATACTGCCTAAAAAACTCGGTGTACTTATTCTTCATTTGGGTTGGAAGGTATTTATATATCTTGACCAGTTTAGGGTCTTCTTCAGTTCTTATATTATAGTCTTCAACCTCTTCGGGATGAGGTCGTAAGGTAGACTTTAAAGGTATGTCATTCTAGTCAAAAAATATCTCTAAGGGGATTAGACCTCTGAGGATCTGATTGTTCTTAAGTACGAGCATGTGGTGGTTTGCGATATTATCTTGGAACTTTTCAGGGTCTTCACCTTCCTGCATGACCCAAATAGGATCATTCTGGTTTTCATGATCTATGTGAGTCTCAGAAAACTCGTCGACCATTTTGAGGAACTATTTGATTTGTTCATCATCCTCGAACACTTGTCAGTGTTGAACATTGTTCAGGATCGAAGGTCTGTGTCTCATATTGATGTGATACTTTAGTTCAAGATAGTGGGTGGTATGAAGGTCGCATCAGCCTTGGCCAAGGAATCAACTTATTGGTTCTCCATTCTAGGAATAGAATGTATGTTAAAGGATGAGAAGAAATTTTCTATAAGATCCTAGGTGCAATTCCTGTATGATCTCAACCTTGGGTGCTTATCTTGATATTGTTGTTTCACTTGTTTTACAATAAGCTATGCATCTCCATAAACTATTAGATGTTCAATTTTTAACTTTCTCATAGCTTCCAATCCTAATACTAAAGCTTCATATTCACAAACATTTTTCATACAATCAATCTCCCACTGTAATATATATGAGAATGGAATAACGTACTCGTCTCCTGGTTCTACAATTAACACTCCAACCCCTGCCCATTCACAGGATGAAGCACCATCAAAAAACATTTTCCACATTCCTTCTCTACTATTTACACATTTCTTTGTTTTTTCTACTTTTTAATTTTCTTCTTCTGTACATTCTTCGAAATCACCATCTATAGATAATATACAATTTCCTAAGTCTTGATAAACAACATAGTATAGGTAATTATTGGGGTTTTTGGGGTCACTTATAGTATATGCATGTCTATTTTCTCTATACAGCCTAGTGAATTTCCCACCGAAAATCAGGATCATAGCATAAGTCATGTCCAACTGAACTGATCCTCCTAATTTGGCACCCCAAGACTTGGATAAAAGCATGTCATACTTGGTAGGGATGTCAACAATGAACACATCCATAAGAATACTTTTTACAGGGATCTGAGCAAGATTTACTACCAAATCTTTAATCATGCCTAGACACTTAACCTTTCTAGAATCAAACAAGTACAATTATTGATAAGGTCTAGTGATTTTGAGGCATAGCTTCTCCATGATCATTTTAGGCATTAAATTATGAGAGGCCCTAGAATCTAACATACAATTTTGGAGTAAATGGTCATGCACAGTTAGTTTAATATAAAATGGAGCAACAAAATCCTTGTTGTTTTTTATATGTGGACCCAACATGATCGTAGGTCTTTCATCTTGTAGATTAATAACATTTGCATGGCATTCGGCCTCAGAAAAATTTATCACTTTAGCAATTTTATTTTTATAAATCAGGTTTTTTGCAAGTTCAACCAGAGGCATGGGGTTTTTAATTTTATTAAGCTCATTTTCCAAACTAAAACCTCCAACTGTTTTTTTGGTTTCTCTAGTTGGAATTTTTTCTTCGGTATTTTCCAGTTTCTTAGTTTGTGTTGTTCTTGTTTCAACTGGTTTTGTTTGGGCATCTTTTGTTTCAGTTGGTGTTTTAGTAACTATTGCCTCATTCGTTTTACTTCGCGAAAAAATAATTTTTGGTGGAACATTCGTAGAATTTTTCTCTATGGGCCTTAAATCCTACTTTTGTTGGAGTTCAACCATTATTGAGTGGGCGAGCCCTTGATATGTAGAATATCCAAGATTTTTGATGATTTCCTCATTACTAAACAAGGATTCTAGGTTTAAATATTTTTCATAATCCTTCCTAGTTAAATGTGGTTCCAGATCATCATTGCTAAGGTTATTCAAATCTTCTTCTAGCTCCTCATAATTTTGCATTTGATCTCTCTATATAAAGTTTTCAGTTTTAAACGGAGCTTGGATATTTTGATCTTCATTTTTTATTTGTCTCTGTTGTCTCTTAGGGTTAGGGTTTCTCTTAAACTGATTCCTTATGTATGGATCAGGTTTTCCTTGATCTAATTCCATCCTGGATATTTTTTTTGATAAATATTTGATTATCTTGGCCATCTCATCCATATTTTCTTCTGCAGTCTTCCCAGATCCAGAGCGTCCTGCTTGTTATTTGAAATTCCTAGGTTCTTTGGTTCCCATCTCAATCTTAGTTTTTAATTTCCCGAATGCCATCATATTGGATTCAATTTCTATGGCATCGTCCTGCATTCCTGACAAAGTGGTCGATCTTATTTCTCTTAAGAGGATAGCAAAGTTAGTTTCAAAGGCCCCTCCAAAAGTTACCTTTACAACAAGTTGAGAAGGTTTGACTTCAGCTGGGATTTTCTTATACAATTTGTTGAACCTATGAGTAAATTCAAGGTCTGATTCAAAATTATTTTTTCTTAGAGCCCCAAACTCAGTTGAATAGTATAAATGGTCCTTTTTCTCACCCTTCTCTCTCAGTAAAGAATTTTCTAGTTCATCATATGACTGTATGGAACCTACAGGGAGTCCTTTGAACTAGGTTCTCACTTTTCCTTGAGATGTTTGTACTAATAGCCTTGAGTAAAAATCCTTGTGTTCAATGCCAAGTATGTCAGCAAACTGATAAAAAAATGATGTGTTCAATTACGGTTAGATCTCCTTCTCCCATGAATTTTGGTAGGTTTTTCATATAATTTTTGGGCATATCATGAAGGACGGCAGGGAGGACCAAGGGAGTGTATCTGACATCTACCTTGGCAAAGATTCTAGGAGGCATAGGTTTTCCTTTACCTTATCCACCTTCGCCTCCAATGCCAGCCATTAGAAGTCTAGGAGATGAACTTCAGGAGCTAAAGAGGTGATTTTCAAAAGCTTTGAGGGACTGAAGTGGTGACCTTTTGACTACTTCGGGTTGTGGCAAAGGAAGTTTTGGAAAAAGGCCATTGGGAGATGAAAAATCTAAAAGAGGAGGAAAAGGGAAATTTGGAATGGTTTCCTCAGACTTACAAGATGTATATATAGGAGAGGCTATAGGGGATGCATCAGGATATAAAATATATTCTTCGTAGTTTTGGGAAACTTAAACCTTTACTTAGGGTAAGGATAGAATCAACAGGGTGTCAATGATAGCGGGTATCAAAAGGGATTTTTTGTTCTCACTATTAGGAGTATCTGTCAAATCAATCTCAACTTTTATCTTGGGAACAATTACCTATGGTTTCTCAAGCTTAGCCTCGGGTCTACTAGTTGATTCCTCTGCAGAATGAATTTGTTTAGAACTTTCTTTAGGATTTAGTTTTTCAATTGGAACCTTAGAATTAACTTGTATAACTTTGGGTTGACATACTGTACCTACTGATGCAACAGTATATTTGAGGTATCCCTTTGGTTTCAACAACTTTTCAGGATTTGACATTGGTGTGGTCTGCTTATCGTCTGGATTTTTTCTCGTATTTTTTTGACCGAATGCGAGTTTCGTCTACGGTGGAGTTGCCAAGTGAAAGCTAAAAAATAATCCTTACTTATGTATTCAATCTTTGTTCACCATCAAAGATACAAGTTTACCTTGTCGTTTTCCTAGGGAAAATAACTTCATTTCTTCGTCCCCAGCAACAACGCCAAAAAGATGTTGTTACTAAGATTAAAATTAAGGCTCAAAGAGTAATGTCAGGCATCAGGAAAATTTAAAGAGAATTTTTTAAAGAGTGATTTTTCTACCTTTAGTTATATAGGAAATGATCCTTAAATGAAATTAATAATAGGACATTACAGAGGTCATATTTCATTGTCTAAGTCACAATTTTAATATCAAATGGGGTGAATGAAACTTTCAAAAATGTTAAAAAAAGCAAGGCATCAATTGCACATGAATCTCACCTTTTTTGCAGTGGAAGAAAAGTAGAGAGTGCACCCTTGCGTTATCCCTCCAAGAGTCACTCTAGGTTGCAAATCAAGTGAGCTTGGTAACTTAATCAAATGTGTAAATAAGGGTATCAATTGGATCAAATTGAATGACTTGATATGATCTCACTCACTCTAGACACATATGAATACACTTAGACAAATAAGGCTTTCAAATATAATTTTTTAGAAGTTTTATATAAATATGTAAATGATGAAGAATACTTATTATACCCACAGAAACATACATACAAAAGCATACATGAATGGCCAGCTATAACAAGTAAGAGTACTTGCAATTCTAGTTTATGAATGCCAAGATAAGATTAAAGTTATCAGTCATTATATAAGCATGGGAAACATGGATATAATATTCACCCACAGGTACAAAAAAGAAAGAGGATGAAGGTCTGAACATCTACAACAAAAGAAGCTTATATTCCAATATTCATTCAAAAGTCTTTTACAAAGGAGTCTCTCCAAGTCCTCCCAATCGAACCCCTAGCTCCTCCCTTTGGTCCTATTTATATAGATATTACATTCTCTTATATATCCAAAATATATGGATCTCATAACCTCTTCACCTATCTTTATTTTTTTGAGGATATCCAACTCAAATCTAAATTTGTGAGGTGGCTGGAAAATATAAACTGTCATATTTATGAAAAATGATGCTCAAATATTCACCTATATCTCCTGAATCCAAACAAATGTTGGAAAAATGAGAGAGGTTTATTAATAGGATCTTGTTCTTTTGAAAAACCTCTCTCACATTCCAAAAATACCTTCCCATATCATCTAAATCTATCTCCAAAAAACATGGCTAAAACAGGAAAATACAGATTTCAAACTCTAGTCATATCCCTACATTCTAGGATTTGATCCCTAGAATGTTTTCATTGATGAAATGAAGTGACACCTGCATGATTTGATAGGGGATGATATTATATTAAAATATATGTGGCCATCTTTACCCAAAAATCCTCTTTCCAAGTTGAATTTTGACTAAAACAAGAAAAAATTCAAAAATTTGAAAGTTTGACAGAAGCATTGCATCGTGGGCCGCACTGCGCAGATGGGTCGTGCGGTGGGTTGCACTTCTCCAAAAAAGAAACAAAACCCTCTTTTTTTCACAATTTTTTCTCTTCTATTCTTGTGTGGGCTATAAATATTCCATTATAGATGAACTTCCCTGTGAATGAATTAGAATTATGATCTCCAAAACCTCATCCAACTTGCCTCTTTATTCATAGGTTCATCATGGGAAAAACACAAAATTAATGTCCATTTTGGTGAAGGCAAAAAGGTGGACATTTATCAATATCCAAAATCTGAGCACAAAGCCTTAAGTATACCTCATTCACTTATCTTTATTGGGAAGGTTGGATGAAGAGGTTTCTTTTAAATAACTTTGACAATTTCAAGCCTCTAAAACCTATTAAAGGCTGATTGGAATGGGACATTTTAGGAGATAACATCTGGCTCCAACTGGGATGGAAAATTTCGTGTGATTTTTCCAAGAACCTAGTAGACCATGTGCCTGTCCATTCAATCTAAAAACTCGGCAACATGCTCTGATTATTTAGATCAAACCACTCTTCAAAAATATACATCTTGGACTCTGTAGTGCCTAGTCCATTGGGTTATGGAGTCATTTAGTATTAAACATGTAAAACTATTCCTTTGTAAACCCTCTTGATGTACTGAGATAAACTCTACTTATTTATTGAAAACCGAAATCCCTCATATTGCAAACCAACTGAAAACTGAAAACAAATGCTCAACTACTAAGCTTATTTTCACACACTCCTACTCTAATCAACTGTACTTCTTGTTGATCAAGTGAAATCGTGCTTCCAATAAAGCCATACAAGTAAAATCATGAATGAAAGACTTCTTTTTATTCCATTGATTAGAAGATAATAATAAAATCATAATAGTGACCATAAAAACTCTTTCAGGAGATCATACTCGCTAACAAATGTAAGTGATATGATAAAATTTGAAAAATTAAGATATTCAAAACTATGATAACCATCATACATGTTCAAAATCATTGATTTCTCATGTATGTCTTCCTCTTTTCTATATCCATGTGACTCAGATCCATTACTATGATGTACTTGCCCATCATAGTTGACAATTTCTGAGAGAAAATAAGAGATATGTTCTTATCTTATACATCATTGTATCCATAATGATTAAATGAAGGATGAGTCTTTAGAAATATATCATGAGAGAATTGTTGATTACCGTCCCCAACAATAATATCTTTAAAATATGTATAAAAAATAAGAGGATCTTTATTGGAATTTTGAACAACAGACTCATAACTATCATCAACCATAGCATGCATACATTGTTGATCATCTCCTTGCTGAAAATTAGAACTAGATGAGATTCCATTATTCAACAAGCCTTCATAAACTTTAAAATATTCCTCATAATCTCTATATTTATCAAATATGGGAACATCACGATACAATCCTAATGGAAGAAATGAAGATTTCTGCATATAATCATCAGCAATATGATTTTGAATAACATCACCTTCTTCATCATCATTATCATCCTTCTTATCTAGATTTGAATCAACAGGTTCATAAGGAGAAAGATAGTCCTTTTGTTGTTCCTCCTTAAAAATGGCTGATCTATGAAAATCCAGTTCCTCATGGATGTTGCAATTTTCCTTTGTCTACAAATCTGAAAACTATGGTCTATCCTTATTGATTTCAATTGGAATTTGACCAAAAGACAGTTGATCATCTCCATTTGTAGCTAAAGAAACCAACTCTTCAGATTCATAACAATCAGACTTAATGATGGTAAGATAACCTTCAACTTATTCATTATTCATTTCTAGTTCATTGTCATGTGAAAGCATATCATCTCGAAGATCATTAGAGAGCTGATGGAGATTGTGAAGACTAAATTCTTTTCTATCTATAACTTCAATCTCTTTATTCAATTCATATTTCTCGAAAACACTTTTCAAATAAAAACACATCTGAAAAGTAACTTTTTCAATGCTCATTGAATACCATGTGAAAGTCTTTTAAAGATGAAATACTAGAAGGAGGTAATGATAAATACCACTTCTGTGCATCGTCATCCAATGAATGCATGAACATCTTCATGAGAACATCCTCATTCTGTAGATCTAGTAGATCCATGAACTCATGGAACTTGATGAGGTGTTCTACAGGATTTTCTTCTTTCCTGTCTCTGAAGATAGGCAAAAAATCTCCCCATTCTTTCAAATGAGGTACTGGATGTGGGAAATCAGAAACTATAGAAAATTTAAGAGGTGCAAACCTCCTAGCCAAAAGAGTAGAAAATGTCTTTGACATTTTAATTTAGTGGAGTCACCATTGAATTCGTCCTTCATGGAGTCGCCAGATAGAATATTACATCCAATATGATGCCCAACCTTTGTCTATCATCAAAATATAGAACTATGTCATGTCCCATGGAATCTTGCTTCACACTCCTTTCCCCAACAACGACGCCAATTTGTTATCCCTCCAAGAGTCACTCTAGGTTGGAAATCAAGTGATCTTGGTAACTTAATCAAATGTGTAAATAAGGGTATCAATTGGATCAAATTGAATGACTTGATATGATCTCACTCACTCCAGACACATATGAATACACTTAGACAAATAAGGCTTTCAACTATACTTGTTCAGAAGGTTTATATAAATATGTAAATGATGAAGAATACTTATTATACCAGTAGAAACATACATACATAAGCATACATGAATGGCCAACTATAACAAGTAAGAGTACTTGCAATTCTAGTTTATCAATGCCAAGATAAGATGACAGTTATTAGTTATTAGTTAAACATGGAAAACATGAATATAATATTCACCCATAGGTAAAAAAAAGAAATAATATGAAGGTCTTAACATCTACAACAAAAGAAGCATATATTCCAATATGCATTCAAAAGTCTTTTACAAAGGAGTCTCTCCAAGTCCTCCATATTGAACCCCTAGATCCTACCTTTAGTCCTATTTATATAGATATTACATGGTCATATAGATCCAAAATATATGGATCTCATAACCTCTTCACCTATCTTTAGTTTGTTGAAGATATCCAACTCAAATCTGAAATTGTGAGGTGGTTGGAAAATACAAACTGTCAAATTTCTGAAAAATGATGCTAAAAGATTCACCTATATCTCCCGAATCCAAACAGATGTTGGAAAATGGAGAGAGGATTTTGAATAGGATATCGTTCTTTTGAAAAACCTCTCTCACATTCCAAAAATACCTTCCCATATCATCCGAATCTACCTAAGAAAAAAATGACTAAAACAGGAAAATACAGATTTCAAAATCTAGTCATATCCCTACATTCTAGGATTTGATCCCTAGAATGTTTCCATTGATGAAATGAAGTTACACCTACATGATTTGATAGGGGATGATATTATATTCAAATATATGTGTCCAACTTGACCCAAAAATCCTCTTTCCATGTCGAATTTTGACCAAAACAGGAAAAATTCAAAAATTTGAAAGTTTGACAAAAGCATCGCACTGTGGGTCGCACTGCTCCAAAAATTAAACAAAAACCTCTTTTTTCACATTTTTTTCTCTTTTTTTCTTGTGAGAGATATAAATATTCCATGATAGATGAACTTCCATGTCAATGAATTAGAATTATGATCTCCAAAACTTCATCTAACTTGCCTCTTTCTTCATAGGTTCATCATGGGAAAAATTATTGTCCATTTTGTTGAAGGAAAAAAGGTGGAAATTTATCAATATCCAAAATCTGAGCACAAAGCCTTGAGTATACCTCAGTCACTTATATTTATTGGGAAGTATGGATGAAGAGGTTTCTTTTAAAAAACTTTGACAATTTCAAGACTCAAAAACTTATTAAAGGCTGATTGGAATGGTACATTTCAGGAGCTAACACCTTGAACAATATATGAAATGCAGTAATTAAAATAACTTGTAGGTCATGCTTTACTTATAGTAAATACAAAGAATTTTTTCTTAACTTGATGAATTGTTGATATAATGTGATTACAATAGTTGTGATACTAAAGTGCAATCAATCACTTATCAAGGAATTGCATAAGGAAATTTTGAGGTATGGAAATACAGTAGAAACACACAACTCAAACTGAACGAAAGTTAGAATCTATGTATGCACTTGTATTAATACTCAAAAATGATATTTTTCTCTATTACATCCAACAAGAAGCAGCCCTGAATAGATTTTAAATATATCTGTTTATACAAAAAATGTCACAACTCAAAACCGTTGGACTTCATGCAATATCTCATAAAAAGGGAATGTAATTTGAATAAAATGACAGCAGGCAGATATTGTTTGAGCTAGTGCTTTCATCTGTCTCTTCATATGCTCATAGATGCACTTGTTTTCCTTTGGTCTTTTAATTGGGCACATATGTCCATTGAGGCTACCATAATCATTTGTTTATTGTCCTTGCCATCTGATTTCATTGCTATCTATTCTTCGGATGCGTTTACTGGAAAATGAATATCACTTGAAAATATGGGGGGAGTGATAATGTTATAGGTAGCTCAGCGTTGGCTCATCATGTGATGGATAACAGTTATGAGAAAGAGTAACTTCTCATGAATAGGATGACATGGGGAAAATTGTAAGTGGTGAGGTAAACGGGGTAATTGATGTGGAAAGTGTGACATGATGGAGGGTGAACGGGGTAACTGATGTGGATGATAGGTGTTGCTCCAACATCCCTTTATGTTCCTCTATTTTGTGGGGGCATGAGGGAGTGGTTTGAAGTAACCTACTTTTCATCCCACAATGCACCTGGTGATGCCACATATCCCCGAGATAAAACTGTGGTTTAAATTGCGGGACCGCTCTTTGAAATTAAACTCGATGCAAATTCCCCCCCCCACAATCTCTCTCAGTCATTGATCTCCATGATCCATTAAAATCTGAATGTTGATCTTCGTAAAGTGATATAAGTGCCCAAAGTTAAGCCAAGGTCATAACTCTTGTTCATATGTAGAGAAGATAGAGTGAATTTCGTACAATTATTTTCCATTGATCTGAGTGGGGGACACATGTCAAACGATCCCTGTATTCATATATTTCACACTCTAGAAGGAGGAAAGCAGTGTTGAGTAAAGAAATCCCGAACACCCGAAGACTCGAAACCCACCTAGACCATTGATTGAATTGGACACGTGGAAATATATCCTGTACTTTGGGGATAACCACTTCGAAAGAAAGCTAGAGGTGTGAACCGAGAACTCCCGAAACATGGAGTTCTGAAGTAAATAGTTTCCTTTGAATTCAAGAGGACATGTGGTAGGAGATCCTCCACTTTGGGGATTTAGCATTTCATAGATTTTCACCTTGGAACCCCTGAAGCCCAGAGTTCCGATGTAAATCCTCATCGTTGAAATTAAAAGGACACGTGGCAGGAGATCCTGCACTTCGACGGATAACCATTTTTGAAGAAAGATGGATGTGTGAAGCGAGAACTCCCAAAGCCCCGAAGCCTGGAGTAAATATTCGCCTTTGAAATCAAGAGGATACGTGGCAGGAGATCCTCCACTTCGGGGATAACCACTTTGGAAGAAAGTTGGATGTGTGAAGCGATAACTCTCGAAGCCTAGAGTTCCAAAGTAAATCTTCATCGTTGGAATCAAGAGGACACACGGCAAGAGATCCTCCACTTTGGGGATAACCACTTTGGAATAAAGCTAGATGTATGAAGCGAGAACTCTCGAAGCCCATAGTTCTGAAGTAAATCTTTGTCATCCAAATCAAAAGGACACGCGGTGTTGGATTACTGAGAGGGGGGGTGAATCAATAATAGCGTAATTGTAATCCTTTTTCTTCAAATTTTATATCAATGTAGAATTATTATCCAATAATGAGCAGTAAGAAATAAACAATCAAACACATACACAGTACACCAATGTTTTACGTGGAAACCCAAATCGGGAGAAAACCACGAAATGTTTTTTCTTATATGTCTTGAAGAATTACATTCATTGGAAGCACCAACTTCCTTTGTTTTCCAGCTGTAACTGGAAGGAGACTTCAACTCCCTAGTTTCTTAGGCTACAACTTGAGGGAATCTCCAACTCCCCAATTCTTTGGCTACAACCAGAAGGAGGCTACAACCCCCAATGTTCTCCGGCTACAACCGAAAGGTGGCTACAACCACCTGTCCTTGCGTCGTCCTGCCACCCTGAAGTAGAAGTAGAATGATGGAACCACTATCACACTATCACTGTGAGATATACCGCTGTAAACCTATACCAATAAATCTGAACCATGCATCAACCATGCATCGACCTGTACCTCAACCTGTAATCAACCTGTACCATAAACAAGTGCATCAATCATGCACCAACCTGTAATCAACCTGTACCATAAACAAGTGCACCCAACCATGTACAAAGTATGTACTAATCATGTGTCAACTACTCATCAACTATGACTCATCAATATGTACCAACTTCATCAACTATACACCTCATGTATGTGCGCCAACTCATCAACTACTTGTCTCAACCATGTACTCAACATGTACCACAACTGAAAGCCCTCATCAATTTCATCATCCAAATCTGATTTGTAGCTCTGTAATAGAACTGTTGTATATGATCACATTCCTACAAACCTTCCTTAACTTTAAAAATAAGAGAATATCATTTTCATCAAAATTTTCTTTAGTCTCACATGCCTAGTTTTGGATTAGTCAACAACCCTAACTTGAAGTAATCATAACTTTTAACCTGTAATGTATAAAGATATGAAAATGATACACAATTTTCTTCAGTGTGTTTTATACAAATCCTCCAAGTTTTACTACTTGGAACTTCTCAGAAAAGGAGTTATAGCAAAAATGGCATACCTTGTTGAATTCTGGCTTATGCTAGAGAGCGACCTTGTAGAGTGTTCCCCGCACAAAATATTTGATGAATTGATATGAAACTATTACAAAGCATACTACATACTGTACCCTAACCAAAAAAAAATTCTCACTTAATTTGGAGCTTTTATGAAGAAGTTATGACGTTTTTACTTGAAACACCTGATTTTGACTAGTTTCAGGACTGGCCACAAACCCTTTTTTCCACGGAGTGTAACTCCCAAAATACAAAGACCCACATGCTTAATTTTTTACCACAGATACTTGGATATGTTTTCACACTTTCATAGAAATTTCAGGATTTGAATCATTATAGAAAAAACGTTATAGTGAAAATGATGAGATGACCCGTAAATAACATACCTTAGAAAGCACCATCAAAAGAATTTATCCTTCCTTCCATTTTGGCCTTCTTTTCTTCACTTTCCTCAGAATTTCAGCTTAGGTATCATTTGGTTACCTCATTCACCTATAGATATTCAATATACTCAAGTGTGATTCAAATGAGAGAGCCTTGCCTCTTATTTATATCTCCAAGTAGCTTCCTTAAAAACATCTTCTAGGTCACTTGGCCCACTTTCCTTATTTTAGGGTTGGGTCCACTTCTAATTTCCCCATTAAATTTATTATTGAAAATGTTTATTTTGTATTCAATTTGAATTATAATACACTAATCACTTCACTTTATTATTTACCTTTTAAAATCTCTTAAACCACTTTGATTACTTTGACCTTTTGGGGCTTCTAGATGACATATGAGGGTCCTCCAACTTCGTAAGGCCATAATTCTCAAACCGTGAGGATTTATGTGATGTTCTACATACCACCAGAAATGGAATGACATGTACTATCCATATAGAATAGTATTATCTAAAAATATATCATAACTCATACCGTTACCCATCAAACAAACTTGGTTCCATTATCCAAACCTGGGGTCTCCAACTTCTCATGGCCATAACTCTCTAACCGTGAGGAAATATGTGATGTTCCAAATACCATCGGAAATGACATGACAAGAACTATCCATCTAGGATAGTTTCCCTGAAAAATTCACTTTCCTTCATCTCATTATTCCACAATTAATCATGGGTTCTCTTACTCCACAAAGTGTCTTCCTGTGGGGGCATTCACCATAAGGGGACCACTTTGGAGTTTATCCATATTTACTTCTTATCAACCATGAAAAAACAATAATGAGTCATATTTACATAAAACAATATTGGGTCCATTACCCAAACCTTTGTGTTACGGGGATTTCTTCAAGGGTTGACATCAATGACAACCAACCTTAATCAACACGCGGCACCAGATCTCTCACTTTGAGAATTTGTACTATTGTGCATCTCGGAACACCTGAATCCTGGAGTTTCGAAGTAAATCTCAATCATCCAAATCAAAAGGACACGCGGTGTTAGATCTTCCACTTCGAGGACTTAACGCTCCAGATCATTTGTGCTCTCTTTTCTTTCTATTTATCCCCTTTCCTTAGTTTAGGCAACTTCCGAACTTATTTATCGTTCCACTAGATTCCGAGGTCAAGCTTCCCTGCAAATTTTCATGGTGCAAAAAATTAGCCTGCCTATAACAAGAGAAATTTGTAAGCTCTTCGCTGAATAAAACTATTAATTGTAAATAGTAAAATAATTTTGAAATTAGAAGAGCTTGTATAGATATGTTTACAGAGAGATTATTTAAAAAAAATCTAATGAAATTTGTTACCTAGAAAATCATAGTAATTATTTAAATTTTTAACTTTATCCAATTATGAACGTCATTAATTATCTAGTAGTTTATCTTAATTATTAATTAATTGTGTTAACTTTAAGTATTTCGGGAGTTTGGACTTTGGGGATTTTTATTGCTTAGACCTATTGAAACATCTGAAGCGCGAAGCTCTGAAGAGACCATTAGATATTTACCTCTTTAAAACTCAGGCAACTCCATAAATCTGAAGGTTGTTGGGATCATCCGATCAAAAGGAAAAACTCATCAACGACAGATATCTTGCACACCTTATTATTAACTAACTAGTAATGAATTTGTTTTTAAAATTAAAAGGCCACTTTCCAAGTTTTTGCTCTCTTCGAGTAAAATTTATTTTCATGAGGTACAAAATATAAAGATCGAAAGTTTAGAATTGTGTGTATTCCAACATAGATTTTTCTTAGTAGTATGTTGGATCTGATACCATGTAAATGTGTTGAACCTGCAAATAATAGATCTAGATAGAAAATACTACACACATTTGTAGAGACAAATTGAGAAAGAAGAAGGAGAGAAAGAATGGAAGAATTTTCATTAACCGTAATGAATAATGAATAATGAATAATTTACACATGATATACTCTATATAAATAAATAAATTCACATTGTAGGATAAACAATTCACCATAGTGGTGGTATAGAGTTATTTGGACACAAACTAGCCGTTCGGGAGTGAACTTCCACCTAGTCTAGTCTCTCAGGCAGTTACGAGAGTGAACTGCCACCTAGCTGAGTTAACTAGTCAACTAGTCTTCAGTTAAATGACTGAACAGAGTGTAGTGAGGAGTAGATCAAGGAATCAAGGGTAATGTGCCAGTATGGTGATGATCCCAAGGAAATTTCACATTAGCATGGTGATGATCCCAATGTTGCATGGTGACAAAACCAATGCATTATCTAGAGTCAACTCAACTAGTCAAATTGAAGTGTCAACTAAAAGAGAATATTCTTCAGGTGGAATATTGTCTCCTAAAATATAGGAGACTTGATAATGACTAATTATGACTAATAAACAAGGAAAAACCTTTGGAAAAATAAATCTTAGGTGTGTGTGAAGTAACTCCAACAAATGGAAGGAATTTCAACAATTGAAGACTGGTTCAACAAAATGTGTAGAATATTCAAAGTTGAACTAGATTATAGAGTGACATAAACACTTGTTTATCATTGTTGTCCCTTGACCAAGTTTTGGAGAACCTTGGTCACGTTTGACCAATTTTGGGACTTCGACAGGATGGTTGAAGGCGGAGCGCAAGGTGAAGCAGAGATCGCGGGATCTTGGCCCCTTGTTTGGGCATTTTTGGGTTTAGGGTTTATTTAACGGGTATGGGATGTCGGCCCATGGATTTACCCATGTTTAGGCCCTTTTGTAATATATAAATAGAAAGATAGGTGATGTAAGTAGGAGAGACCTAGATGTGTAATGTGGTTGGTGAGCTAAGTGTGAACAGTTGTGGATGCTTCGTGCCTACTGTGTGTTAAGAACTTGCAGAGCTAAGTGCAAGTGATTGTAAGAAGCCTATGTGCAGATTGTGAGAATTCTTTATGCTTGAACCTAGCTAGGGGTAGGAGGATATAGAGAGGTTCTTGAAGATCTCATGTCCTATGCAGATAGGGTTCTTGTGTCTCTGTGCTTGTAGAATATTTAAAGACAACAATAAAGAAGAGAAGAGTTGGTGGACATAGTCCCAAACTAGGGTGAACCATGTATATCCTATGTTGCAGTTGCTTTGTGCATTATAGTTGTTATGTTATTGATCTGATTTATGCTTATTGCAGTGGTATATGCTAGATGTGTCTGATATAGTATCTTAGTTCTTAGTAATGTGAATGAATACTAGATCTGATCTATTTCTATATTCTAAGTGCTTAGATGTATTAGATCTTGTTGAATACTGTGTTGCTCTGTAAATAAGGTTTCAACCTGCAATGTGAATAAGGGTTAAATATTGATGAATGTTAACTTCTAAGTTCTCTGTTAAGTATTGTAATCACAGATCTGTGTCCCAAATAGGTTGTAGACACTTGAGTCCTACAACCACCCCTACCTCTACCTCGGGTGAGACTTCATCTGCTTCGCAGGTGTTGCCGAAAGGGCCGGTAGTTAGGGTTTTGTTGGTGCGTTGTTGAAGTGTTGAACCCTAGGTATACCCCTGTGAAAACAAATGGTTCTTTTGTCGGGACTTGAAACTGTGATTGTTGGGAACTAAAGAAAAGAGAAAGCTTTGTGCGTAGATTTGTTTCTTTAGTGCACAATATTCTACTTGACTGCGGAGATCTGTGCTAAGAAAGGAATCAAATATGAAGAAAAGAGGTAATATCTTAAAGCTTTGTGCTCTTAGAGAGGTAAGATAAGTGAATTTTTTTTTTCAAAAGAATGGATCTAGGTATGTCTAATAGATTTTGTCCTAGTCTGAAAAACTAGGGCACATTTAGAAGAAATAAGATTGGATATGAATAGATCTGATAAGAATAATGAAATATATGTTATTCCTATGCATAGAAAGAATGTTTGGACTAACAAATGGATGTAGGATCCTAGAAAGAATTTTTTCCAGGTTAGCTACTGTGATCCCAACGCGCAGTACATGAAAGGTTGGGGGTTGTTTAAAAGAAAGAGAGGATTAACTCTTTGTTATAGTTGCAGAAGACCTGGACATCTTGCTAAGGAATGCCTTGGTAGAGGCCCTAGTTGTCTTTGTTTTAAAGCTATGGACCATGAAGTTTTTGATTTCCCTAGAATGATTGATAAAGTTGAAAAGATGAATATGAGACAAGAAAACTATAAGACAGGCCAAGAAACTAAGGATATGATAAAACCCCATAAAGAATTAGAGACTATATTATTACAGATGAAAGAAACCCTGAACAATCACAGAGATATCAACTTATCAGAGATATTACAAGAGAAGGAATGCATAGAAACAAGAATAGGAGACTTCGAGATAGACTATGTTTTGGATGAGGAAACACAGGTGAATATCATGACAGAAAGAACTTGGGAAATTTTGGGAAAGCCTGCTATGGTTTATTCACTGAGAGGAATAGGATTATTTAGATGAAAGATGATAACCCTATGTGGAAGACTTACCCAGACATCTATGAGTTCTCATGGAACTTCGACAGAGGAATAATTTGAGATCGTTAAATTTGTTGAGAACAATGCTCCATTTTCTATTTTTCTAGGAAAAACCTGGATTGAGAAAGATCATATACAAAGAAACAAGAAAAGGAGGATCTAGAACAGAAAAAGAAAGAACTAAGAGATTTCATGGCTAGGAGAATAACACACTTACTGGAAAAACAAGAGGACCAGTCGAAGCTACTGAGGACCAAATATCTGGACGTCGAAGTTGAAAGAACACAGGAAGACTTGAAATACTTGTATGTACAAGAGAGTAGAGCACCCACTCCAAAAAGAGAAGAAGTATTACTCTTAGAAAATATGAAAGACCCTCCATAGTGCGAAGTTACTATGCCAAGAGGAGATAAGAACGATAATGGAAAGAGGAAACCAGTGACTCAAATTTCAGGAAAGAAAGCTAGAAATCTCAGCAAGAAGAAAGCAAAGTTAGAAACGTTACATGAAGTTCTAGGGAGGACTTCACAAAAGGAAGGTTTGCAGAAATGGAACTTCGTCAGGATATCAGAACAAAAAAGATTGGCACTTTGCCACATAGAAGAAATATGACCGTTGGAGGTGTCCCAACCATTATCTCGATGCTCCAGAACAGCTCAAACCACTTTTATGGCTAGAAAGATCGCCATTAGACCGTTGGGACCATGCCATAAAAGATGGAATTGCATTGATTGAGGTGTTCCTACCCATTGGAGGAGTCTATTACGACGTTGTCTATTTATCTCATCGAGCATTTCAATGAGGACACTTTTTCCAATTGTGATTATTCGAGCCCATAGAGAACTAGTTGCTTCCACTCAGTGCCTATTGAGAGCTCGCCACCCATTCTATTACATTGAGTATTTGATCACCGACTTGAGCTACCTAATTTTGAGTGTGCATGTCGGGTGACTTCTGTTAACTCCCAAAATGAAACCATCCTTTCGATCGAGTTTTGGGTGGATATCATAGCTTTCAGTAGTAGCTTCAAGTCATTTTTTAGTTTTTTAGTTCAGAAAAAATTTTGTTTTTTTAGTGTGTTTTAGGAAATAATCGAAAATAAAGTCTTCTATTTCAAAAATATGACTGTTTGCTTTCAACAGCTAACATCATGTTTTAGGACCTATTGTGTGTTGTGGAAAGCGATAGATTTCAACAGCTAACAACGTTGTTTCATCAATTCAAGGTGTTGTGGAAAGTAACGAGGCGCGAGAAGCTCGACAGACAGTTCGCACGTGGCACGATACGGAGAGTACTCGCTTTCGCACTAAGAAATGTTTTTAAATGATGTGGCACGTGGTTTTTCTTTCAGCAGCTAAAGTGAGTTTTCATATCAAAGGGTGCGTTGTGGAAAGTATTCACTTCCCGCAGCTAACAGGGGTTTCCGAAGAGTTCGCGTGTTGTGGAAAGTAGCAAGCGAGCCTGCTGACAGGGATATTCTCCAAACACCGTAGCTGCATAAAACACGGTTCACGTGCTCATTATCCACGCATGCACGAAATGATGAAGTGATCACCTTCACGTCACAACAATATCCGAAACAT
>ML813003.1:253550-272061 GCA_009831015.1 Picea engelmannii | reverse complement strand
CAAGTTAGTTCAGCTTATGCTCATGATTTGAATGGAGGAACTTCTCATTGTTTAGTGTGACCCTGCATTATTTATGTATTTGGTTATTTAAACCCTGCATTCCAATGTATTTGGTTGTCTAAACAATATTCTTCATACCTTTTTTGTTATTGGCATCTGATTTACAGTTTCTAAAAGCACTGGTTCATTTAGCTATTCTGATAAGTCATCTCTCCATTGTGCTATCTTAGTATCCCATTGATCCACCTACTGAAAAGTATTCATTTCTTAAGTTACCAGGCATACTTAGCTTACAACCCTAAGTAGTTTCCTGGAGTGATAACAACTTCATTGAAGTAGTTAAATCCGTCGAAGATATCCTCATATACCTCATGGATGAGAAGTTCATGTATATAGGAGTCCAAGCCTCGTCGACGAGAGGAGTGCAATCATCCCCGTCGATTTCTCATGGATCTGGACCATCCCAAGTTGTGATAGAGAAATGAACCAAGCATCGTGATGAATTGGTGAATGAAAATCTCATCCCTTCTATCCTACCCAATTATATCTCACCTCTAGTTAGTGTGGTGAGTCGTGACAGTGTCTTGAGGGACTTTGACTACACCTTGATCACTGTGTACCTCTCGAAGGGGATACGTGCATTTGAATTGCAGTTAGGACAAATCATGACGTTGAAGATCAATTACTTCAACTTGGGAGATCGCAAGAACCATGGAATGCTCACCCCACACAAGTACTTAACGAGGACCAGGGGGAAGATGTCGAATATCATCCCCCAGCCATGGACTATGGACATCACAAGGTCCACTATCCTGAAGGTAATGAAGATACCACACTTTGGAAGGCATCAGGAGGTTAATGCGTGCGTTAAACGCCTATTTTCTTGCTTCCATGGTGGTTATTTTTGGCTAGATAAACACATCACTATAGATCTGACATTGATCCATTGGATCACTAGGGTAAGCATGCAAGGACCAGACCCACAAGAATTTTATCCATGGAAGGATGCAAATCGTGCCCTGGCGTAGAAAATTAAAGATACATATGGTGATGTGGAAAAGGGGAAGTGAGGCTACAAGGTAGCCTCCATTCATAATGGCATAGTGCACCTAGCCTTCCAGTTGATCGTTGGTAAGATAGTAAGGAAGAACAGACCCACACAGTTCACAGGGTTTGTTGTTGACCTCACGGGAAAATGTGTGGAAGGGATACAAATGAACTGGGCGAGCTACCTCATCAACCAGTTAGAGAAAGACTATTGTGAAGCTTAGGATTAGGGCTACGAGTTCCAATTGAGTTGGTTGTTGATCCTCATCACTTTCATTTCTTGGGAAATGCCGGAAGGTGCGACCTTCCCTGAGATTGAGCCATCATAACCCTTAGTTGCAAAGTTCACCACGCTTTGGTATTTGAGTGACATGACAAAAAAATGGCAGTCAAACGCGATGTTCCACACCTACTACATGTAGTTGAAGAGGGATATTGAGTCTTTCCCTTAGATGACGTCAAACAACCCTACACAAGTTTAGACCATTTGTGAAGTTCCACATAGATAGACATTTTATTTATATCACTGTGCGTAGAGATGAACACAAAGAAGAGCTGCATAGTTACTATAAATTAATAGAGGAGGACATGGAAGAAATCACTAAGGAATGGCCTATAGATTTCCTTATACCAGTCAATCAGGCAGAACTGTCCAACCCCGACCTCATCGAAAGTCCGGTGGTTACTCGCGAAGAGTATGATGCACCCAGTAGTAGCAGAAGGAAGAAAAAAGAAAAACGTATAGGACCTGAAAAACACATCAGAAGAGACTGGTTCAGACTCACCTGAAGGGGGAGGTGATGACGAAGTAGACAAGGAAGAGGACAAAGGAGAATAATACACATAGAAACAAGGTGAAGTAACATCACCTAGGGACCCTATTGATGAAGCAGAGACCTCCAAGAAAAGAAAGGTTTCCCCCATGAAACCTAGATCGCAGAAGAAGTCCAAATATACTAAACCACAGATACATACTATGCTAATGATGGATGACATATATTTCATCATCGTCGTTGTATCAGATACCTTAGAAGACATCTTACAGTGCAATGAATCCAAACAAGAGACCATGTATGAAAGAATTGAAGTAAATTTGAAAGGGGTACAACAATCCCTCCACTCTAGCTACACAATGTCTACTATGCCCCCATCATCAAAAGGAACAGATTTGGGAGACGAACCTGCCTAGCTATGCTAAATAGAAGATGCAACCGAAGCTTGCCTTCATCGTGTTCAGGAAAAAAAAGAGAAGGCCATAGAGGGATTAAAAAAATAAAAAGAAGAATCCAGAGAACAATGTTGGGTTGCACAACAGGAAAAGGATGACATCTAAGACAAGTTTGCAGAGGATAGAGCGCAGATCCATAAGGAGAATGAACAACTGCTCGCAGAGAATATTGGAGTTAAAGAAGCGGTCACTAGAGAACTTCTCTCTATGACAGGCTTAGAAAATATGGAAGAAGACCCAGTGGAAAGACAAGTAGGGAAGCTTGTTGAAGCCATTCAATAGCTCCAATAGGGGATAGTAGAACTAGAGTTACAAGTAATGTCAAGCACTCCTCAGGAAGTGAGAGACCAGAGAGAAGAAATTTCCCAAAGCGCAGTCTAGAGAATCAAGGCATTGGCCTTAGAATGTAAACAAATCAACAGTCAAAGTGAGTGGACTTACGAGTGCCTTGCAGAGGACCCTGACCTAAGGACATTAGAGTCATAGCTTGAGGAGGCCAAGAAGCAAGCAACAATGGTGCAAGCATAGTTGAAGCCACTACCACCGATTGAGAGGCTGAAATGATCCCAGGAACAATGCACATCTCATAATCAATCCCATGCCATACAGAGTAAGGTCATGGAAGTGACTCAGTGACTCCAACCAGTGTAGGATGCATCTTGTATACTTTTTGAGGAAATTGAAGGACGAGGTGTAGAACTGGAACAAGTGGTCACCACAGTGGAACAATGCTTGGAAGGACCTATGATGGAGAAGGTTATTCAAGAGTTCATCGAGAAAGAATCTTTGGCAAAGCAGCATGTCGAAGCATCTCGAGCCAATCTAGAGGCATTTGAGGCAGATTTACCCAGATCGGAGTGACTCAGGATGAGTCACAGGTGAGTATTGGGGGCATGTTGTCCCTTGACCAATTTTTGGAGAACCTTAGTCACGTTTGACCAATTTTGGGACTTCGACATGCTGGTCGAAGGCGGAGTGGAAGGTGAAGTGAAGATAATGGGATCTCATCACCTTCTTAGGGAAATTTTAGGTTTAGGGTTTATGTAACGGGTATGGGATGTCGACCCATGGTTTTACCCATGTTTAGGCCCTTTTGTAATATATAAATAGAAAGGTAGGTGATGTAAGTAGGAGAGACCTAGATGTGTAATGTGGTTGGTGAGGTAAGTGCAAAGAGTTGTGGATGCTTTGTGCCTACTGTGTGTTAAGAACTTGCAGAGCTAAGTGCAAGTGATTGTAAGAAGCCTATGTCTTGATTGTAAGAAGGATTTTTTCTTGAACCTAGCTCAGGGAAGGAGGATCTGGCGAGGTGTGTGCAGATATCATGTCCTATGCGGAGTGGCTTCTTGTGGATATGTTCTTGTAGAAGATTGAAAGAATACAATAAGGAAGAGAAGAGTTGGTGGACGTAGCCCCACACTGGGGTGTATTATCACACTAAGTTTCCTTGGGTCTTTTGTTTATTTTTATCCTTTTCTAAGCCTTAGATTTTAATTTTTTAAGTTCACCCCTTTTAAATTTATGTTTGGTAGGACCACTTAGATGAATAAAGTGTTGAGTTGTAACTTATGTTTTGATTCTCAATTGATTTTTGGACTTAGAACCATTTTAGTTCATGACTCAATATTTGGTCCCCTTCATGATTCGTCACTAGGATTGATCCTTCCCATGACTAGACTGATGTGACACACCATTTTCCTCATTCATGACCTCATATACATGCCTTGTTGTCCCTGCTTACTTGTCCAATCATTTCTTAAATTGGAGCGCTGCCCACTCATCAGGTGTTTTTGTAGCGCCTTTCGTGTTCATCATGTTTCCATCAGGAGTTATGATTACCACAACTGATGTCATGTTCCTTGTTTTCAGTGCCAGGAGTTGGTTAAAAGATACCTTCAAGATCTCGTATTTATGAGCCCTGATAACGATTTGTGATTTTGGAAAAATCAAGAGTGCTACGCCACGCAAAATCACAATTCTAACCAGGTGACAACAGGGCAACCATATCTGATGCCGAGGTAGATTCAGAGACTAGGGTGTTCTTAACTTCATCCTAAAAACTCATTGAAGCTTCAAACAAGTGTTTACTCCATAGGTATCCCATGTTGCCTCCTCTGCACATTAATTTTCACAGAGAATTAATGCTCAGGGTTTGGATTATCAGGCTTGCATAGATGTGAGAGACTTTTCTTCACATCATATCCTTGTCTCCTATCATTTCAAACCTATGAAATTCACTTCTCATGTCAAATTTTGATACATCCACCCACCATAGCTATTGAGCTTACAACATCTAGATAGTCTATCCTCTACATACGCACTATGCTGCCCAAAGGCATTGCTTAACCACACTGTGTCTCCCCTTCTTCTGTTGAAATTTGAATTGAGCGTTTCTTACCCAGCTTCAAAGGGCCAATTATAGAGTACCCTCTCACTGTCTAAAATTTTAATACCTTCACAAATCTAATGGAGGTATTTCCATAGCCAAGTCTTATCTTACTAGCACCAGTCTGGTTTAAAGGAGAAACTTTGTTCATTTGAAGCTCAACTGTACGTCCTCTTGGTCGTTACTACCCCATAAGCCACAATAAGATCTCATTCTAAGCTATGGAGACTCCTCATATGAAGAAGACACACAAAGGGGGAAAGGTGGTTAGAATTGAACCTGTGGATATGCATCTTTTTTACATAGAGCCCATGGAAAGAGAAGTTTTTCAAAGAGTGGGATGCCTCTCTTTCTACGAGAATATGAAAAAGGGCCATCCTGAGGTGACAAGGTAGTATTCCTTACATTTTTATGGAAGGAGAACCAAGGTTGGGGATTTATAATTTGAGGTTAATGAGGCCTCTATTTCAGGTGCAACAGGAATCCATATCACAGGTGAAAAGTGGTTTAAAGCCATGGCTTTCAGTTCAGCCTATCCCAAAGATTTCCCTAAGCCTGAACATCAAGCCAATGATTTTTCTAAAGGTTTTCCAATGAATCAATTGATTGAGCAATTTGATAGGATATTGAAGATCATCTAGAGATACCTTACATGTGAAAGGAGGTTTAACACATTGTACTAGTACCATATAAGGAATCTACTGCATTTTACTGGTAAAATTGAAATGACTATTCCCTACTATTTGTTAAAGAGCATAGGAAAGATGTCAGACCTAATTCAATCCAAGTCTAAAGATGTGGATACTAGCATCTTCCACTCTGGATTGATTATAATGATAGTCTCCGAGGAATTGGCTAAGAAAGAGATTTCATGGGAACATTTTGTTGCTGCTTCTCACTTCAAGTTGGATATAGTATCTACTTCTCAATCACAAAATACAAGTCCTTTATCACCCACCATTGTTGTTAAAACAGGGACCAATAGGAAAAGAAATTGTAGATCTCATGTTAAAGATTTAGAGGTCATCAAGTAGGTCATAGGAACTGAGGAGGAAGTTTGTCATTCCCCAGAGAGAGATTTTTCACCTCCTCCTCCACCAGGGGTTAGAAGAGTTTCCTTCTTCTACCAAAACTACAACCAAGAAAGGGAAGAAGCTACACTTCCCCTCTTCTCCTACAACAACCAATACCAAGGGTAGAAGACTTTTCACAAGATCATTAGTTCCTAAAGAGGTTGTTGAGGAAAAATCCCCACCAGAAATCCTTGTACAAAAGAAGAAGGGTAAAGGCATTGAAAAGCTCATGGAAAGAAAACAAGATACCCCTGTGAAAAAGAAGAAAGGTAAAAGAAAAGGTATCAAGAAGCCTAATGAGACAGACAAGGAAATTCCTATGCAAGTGGAAGAGGATTCCGAGAAAAATCCTGTTGAGACTATACATGTCACTACTCCACCTGACAACCAGACATTCAAAATATTAATCAGGCAACTTAGGGATGCTAGGAAAGAGGTGGATCAGTTGAAAAAAAATCCATGTCTGATAGAGTGAAGATGAAAGAGCTCATGGATGGCTATAGTCATACCCTTGACCTGGCAAGGTTTGCAGAAAGAAAGGCCCAACCCCTTCATAGGCAACTCCAAAACCTTTATAGGCAAAACCGAGGCTTTTAGTCTCAAAACATGAATCTCAAGGAAGTGTTGCATCATTTTCAAGATGAAGTAGCTCAAAGAAACTTGCAGATATTGTTTGAAGCTGCTATTGAGAAAGAGACACTAGGAGTCAAGGAAATCATAACTCCATTGAAGAAGCCTGTCATCACTAAAAGGAAGAAGTCTGTTGTGCCAAATGAAGATCCTCCTTCTACAAGAATGAGTGTGAGGTTAAGTGTCAAGGAATGAAATAGTTGGTGAAAGGTGAGACCATTTTTGAGGATGGTTCCTTTTTGTGAGGATAAACTGTTAATAAAGTATTACCTTTGCCACCTATACAGGCTTCTAAGTGTTTGATTCAGAGTTTTTGGCTTTTTGTAAAGAGCTAACTCCTTCAGCAGTTAGAATTTAGGCATTCCATAGCGCTATGGTGCTACATAATGATCTATTTTGGTGACTTACTAGTGTGCTACCTACAATGCTGCCAAACCACTTAAGATAATGGGGTTGATACTATGCAAAGTTATTACTTTCTATGCACGTGTTCAACCTGGAGTGTTCAACTTGGAGGTGCTGCATTTTGATGGCACTACCTAAATTTTCACAAAGACTCACAGTGGCACTACTGAAATTTGCTACCTAATATCTCGCAGAGATAAAATTTGCACACAGATGCACCAAAATGGTGCTACCTAAATTCTCTACCTAATATCTCACAGAAGCCAAAGTTTTCATAGGGGATAAGAAGGTTTGGTGCTACCTTTTCTACTTGTCCAGTTTTGAAGTGCGCTACTTAGAGTGCTACCCAAAGAAGCTACCAATAGACACTAGGGATCCAGGAGGGTCAAGCTAACAATGTTTTGGATAGATGATGATGGAAAATATTGCAGAAACAACAATTGACATAATGATGACAACCAAATTCTCCTAAAGGACACATTGCAAACAAGGAGTTGCGCAACAAAGGAGAATCAATTTAGTTTGAAGATTGGTTGGATTAGTCACCGACATTTTCCTATTGTATAGCATAGGTTGTTAGTCAAGTTGTTAAATGAAATAAATTCTTAGAGCTCTTCAAGGGAAGGAGGCTAGATCATACCTCCAGTTGTTGCCTCTCTTTTGTTATAAATAGATATATGAAATTCGTTAGTAGGTTCAGATGGATGAGAAAGGCTCCCTAATATTGTAATATTTTGATGAAGTTACTGTGAACCGACTATGTACTATATTTTAGACATTTTGGTTAATAGAAATCAACTTCTCTTTTAGCTTATTTTCTTCTAATGCTAAATGTTCATTCTTTGAGTGACTCACATGAATGATTTTGGTGATATTATGATGTATGTTTGATCGTTATATTATCATAATGTTTATTTAGCTTCCTTAGTTTTTGAACTCAAGAATATCTTTTGTTAAGAATATTTCTTCCTTCGACTTTTTTTGTAGACCTGATGTTTACAGCAGCCCCTACATTCTTCTCATTGAAGTCTTCCCTCTATTCATACTCACTCCCAATTACTGATTGAAGTTAGCCAAGACCTTGATTGTTGGTGCATGTCGGCCCTGTTTTATGAGTTGGAACATTATCATTTTGAGTCTTTTCCATTTGACCTTTTAAAACACTCTTACATTCACATATAACCTGATGGGTACTGGGTTTGTCTTCCATGTAATCTGAAGGTGATTCCTAGTGCTAACATTCTTGGCATTGTTGTTAGGGAACGATTTGAATACTTTTCCCTGGGATTAAATGACACGGCATACTAGTCCTAAAGGTGCATTAGAACTTAGTATCTTGAAGATTGCAACTTGCACCTGGCGAATCCATTGTTTCAACTCTGGCACCTAAAGGCAGACATATGAGATCAAATACACAACTACCTTTGGTTCCATCTGAGGCTAACCCAGAGAAAATAATCAATAAGAGAAAAGCTTCCCACAAAAGTTTTTCTGCTGCTACTACAAGTGATTCTGGTCAGTTGCCTGATTCCACTCTTGATACTCCAGTTGTTACATCAAGTAAGATTTCTTTACCTTCTACTTAAGTATCTAAGAAACTTGATTTTGAAGAGTTTCCTATTGAATACTCTTCCATTGAAACTGACTTGAAAGAAGAAAACATCTACATTTTTTCTTCCCATGATATTGAAAGGTGTTTCAGTCTTGATAGTTTTGAATATTTCCCTACTTTAGGTTTTTCTACACCACTTTCTGTTAAAACTTTTGCTGCCAAAGAAGTGGAAACTTCATCCCCTTCACAGACTTTACCATCTTCTTCCAAGACTCAACCCTCTGCTATGAAAACTGAAACCCCCCCTTCATACTTTCATTCTTCTCCTAATCTACACACAGTCAAGTCTCCTTCTCCTTCTTGTTCACCAAGAGTTCAAAATCAAATGGAAGTATTTAACC
Organism: Picea engelmannii; assembly: GCA_009831015.1. NCBI lineage: Eukaryota > Viridiplantae > Streptophyta > Pinopsida > Pinales > Pinaceae > Picea > Picea engelmannii. Next base: position 263,339 of record ML813003.1, on the reverse strand, counting down.
CCCATGCAAATAGGATGGATGCCATAGTTGTTGCAAGATATGCTCCTCTAGTCTTACCTCATCCAATGAATTCTCTCCCTCCTGGAGATTATTTGAAATACATGCCTAAGTTTACGGGAGAAGAAGATATAACAACTGAGGAACATCTTGTTTCTTTCTACAGCTATGCAGATAATCAAAACATTGAAAATGAGGATGTGTGGATGAGGGTTTTCATCCAAAGCCTTTTTGGTGAGGCTAGGAAGTGGTTTAGGGGTCTGGCCCCTGGATCCATTATTGGTATTGAAGCATTAGATGAAGCCTTCTTGAGGCATTGGGGGGGGGGAGGATTTTTTGTACTACATCACCGAATTCAGATCCCTAAAAAGGAAAGAAGGAGAGTTTGTCTCTGACTTTTCTAAAAGATTTAACAAAATGTACAATAAGATTCCCGATGAGATAAAACCCACTGAAACCTCTACAAAAATTAATTATGCCAGTGCCTTTGACCCTAAGTTCTACCTTCTACTAAGAGAAAGAAGATCAGCCTCAGTTCATATGCAAGATGTAGCCTTAGAGGTAGAATCCAACATAATGGCATCTGATAAACTGAGAGGAAAGTCTGATAGGGATAGAAGAAAAATCATAACTGAAGCCTCAACTTCTGACTCCCATACTGTCCATCCTCAAGTGAAGGAACTTACCAAATTAGTAAAATCCCTTTCCACTGAGATAGAGAAATTAAATATGGAAGGAAAACAGACCTACATAAATACCCAAAACACATAACAGAGGTAACTTTAGGAGACAAAATAATGCTCCCCAAATATTTCCCAGAGATCCCAGAAACAAAGAGAGAGATGATCAGAGGGTACAAGATCCTTTGCAAAACAATTTGGTTGTTGATGAAGAAGAAGAGTAGGTAGAAGTTGATCATGAGATTCATTTCTTAGGTGACACATCCCCATCCCCACACTTGACTCAATCCTCTTATGAGCAATCTTTGATGGATATTCAAATAAATGAATTAAGTAAGGGAGAGAAAGTGAAAGAAAATACTAATAGATATAATCTGAGATCTAATAAGAATGAAGAAAAAACTGATGCCCCTAATTAGCCTGCCCAAAAATAAGATTATGCTACAATGAGCAGTAAGGAAAAAGACTCTCAAAGCTCACAAGTTCTGATTAGAAATCCTATTCCTGAAAACAAAGAGATCTTGAAGCCTTCTTCTTCCTTCAGTTTTGAGAATGAGATCCAGAAAATAAAGATCCCTGTACCTTTTTTGGAACTGATAAAAAATGAATAATTTAAAAAATATCTATCCAAAATGTTACAACTCAAAGCCTCTCCAAGTGCCACTGATTCAGTAAAACTGCAAGATGAAAAGCCAACAGTGATTTTGGGTCCATTGATATAAGATAGAGACTATTCATCCCCTCCTTTCTATACATCACTAAATATTCATGATACGGTGTTGCATAATTGTTTGATGGATTCAGGGGCATCCCACAATCTCATGCAAAAATCTGTTATAGATGAACTTGGGTTAGAAATCAAAAAGACTTATCATGACTTATATTCATTTGACTCCATGAAAATGAAGTGTCTTGGAGTCATTAAGGATTTGGTTGTGACTCTATTTTAGATGCCCATGAGAAGTATACTCATGGATATCGTGGTCGTTGATGTTCCCCCCAAGTTCGGAATGCTCTTGTCAAGATATTGGATAAAAATACTTGGGGGAACCTTACAAATGGATCTCTCTTATTCTACTATTCCCATTTTTGGGGGAGAGCATAGAAGACTTTACAGGGAAGCTCAATTGGCTTACATCATTAGTGATGAATAAAACCCCACAAATCACCTTATTTTTTCTTTTGATACAGATGTGAGATCTAGCATTTTGTATCTCACTGACACTCCTGAAACCCCTCTTGAAATCAGAAAATAGTATATTACCTTTTGTGAGGAGCCTCCCCTAACCACTTCTGTCTGGAATATTTTCTTTGATGGAGCCTGTTATCACTCCAGGAAACTCTCTTAGGCTATAAGTCAGAGATGCCTGGTAACTTAATCTTTTTGGAAACTATTTTCTCAATAATAGGTGTGGGTTTGGATCAAGATGAATATCTTAATCTCTAGATTGTATCTTCAAGACAGTCTAACTATATTCATGCAATACAAGGCCTTCAAGAGCGATTTATTAGATAGATTTGTATAAAAAATGGATAAGAAAACCAATCGGCTAACCAAAACATACATAAACCATATATATGATGGGTCAACAAACTAGCCAAATATGCTTATGATTCTTGCTTAACAGTCAAAAGTAAGATGACAGTTACCATAGGACCATTAAACAGAGACGAAAGAACGAATTCAACTCATATGCATAGACAAAGATGCAGGAGAGTCCGACAATAACAAATGAAAGAAGCTTGTAGGCTTGATATATTAAAGAAAATGTCTTTCATACAAAAACAATAGAATATAGAACTCAAAATCGAACCTTTGGTTCTTCAAAAGTTTTCGGCTTTATAGCCTTTTACAAAATAGTTTTCAGATCCTAGATTATTGGATCAAATCTTTCCAAATATAGAAAATCAAATATTGGCCTCAGTAAACTAGATCAATTAAACTTCTCAACTATTCTTTAAGTCTTCACATTTTGGGCAGGTGTAATAAGCCTTCTGAGGCTGCTGGATCTCATATGATATGGGAGGAGTCGAGCTTGACACATGTTGGCTTTCAACAATCTTATCACCTTGTCAATAGCTAACCATTGCTTATCTTTTTTGATCATCTGAAACATCTTCAAAACCAAAACCACCACTTGTTAGAGATGTCATTAATTATCCCCCAACGATTGAAATACTTTCCTAATCCTTTGAGCAAGATAAACTTTGATCTGTGCAAAAACATTAACCTTCTGCCCTGTCAGTGCTTTGGGTAGTTACAAAAATTGGAATTTGGGCTAATTAGCTACCGAAAGGACTGCTTTCGGTGGCTAATGAATAGTTGATATGTTCGCCTAAGCCACCGAAACTTGAGATCATCAAAATTTCAAAAAAAACCTTGCTTTAACTGAAAAATGCCTCAGGGCTAGTCTTTAGTTTTCTGTTTATTGTTCAAGATTTGTGGGATTAGTGGTTGTTACTGGTTCATTGTATTGAACTGCCACTTCTACAAGGGTTTTAAGTGAAGCATGAGCTTGGTGTTTTGATTCCCTTGCCTTTTTCCTCAAAGCTCTGACCTTTTTCTTTAAACCTTGGGCCACTCTCCATAAAATGTTTTAATCCTTTACAATTTTTTCCTTCTTTTTCTTCTCCTTTGTGCTCTCATGGGATAACCTTTCTAAGGCTGAATTGCTCTCTATGAAATGTTTTGAGAGGGTTGCATACCTGATTTTTATTACTCTCTCAAGCACCTCCTACGGTTTTGGTGATTAAAGAGCCTTGGATTCCTTTATTTTATCTCCCAAAAGCTAAGGATTTCGGTGGCTAATGAACAATTGGTATGTTCACCTAAGTCATCAAAACCTGAGATTTGAATTTAATCTGGCAAAGACTAGATGAACTTCTGTCCAAAACTTATTACATGAGTAAAGTTTTTTTTCTTTTAAAGTACCTCTAAAAATTTGAAAAAGTATTTTTCCAACTGACACTCTATCACCTGAAAAGCAAAATCTTAATCAATTTATTTGAGGAGATAACACTGGCTCCTATTAGGGATGAACGCCTCCCCGTAAGGTTTCAAGAACCACAGAACCAATGCCTTTCCTGAAAAAAGAAATCTTAAACTATCTACTAGTGTTTCCATTGGGCATGGAGTTATTCTATAAAATCAAAGACTAAAATAAAATTACAATGACTAGGCTTCACAGCCTTAGACACAATAGAGTTTCAGAAATCGCCTGTTGACTAGGCTACCGAACATTTCTTCACCTCCCAAACTTTGCAGAATGAATGTAATGTTGTGTTGTACTTGAGTTATCATGAAAGGACCAGTCCAGAAAGAATCAAACTTGTTGTGTTTGCCTTTATCTTGTTTAAGGGCGTCGCATTTTAAAACCCAATCACCAACCTGAAAACTATCTACCTTTTCCCTCCTGGCAAAAGTATCCTTGATTCTCTTTTGACGAGCCTCTGAATTGTCCACCAACTATTCTCGGACCTGCTGCAGTTCTACCAAATCAAGCTTTCTTCTTACCATATCATTTGACTCAGTTTTCTCTTCCTAAAAATATTTAGCCACTAGTAAAACTAGTTGAATAGGAAAAATAACATCAGTTCCATAGACCAATTTGAATGGAGAGGTTCCTATGGATTTCTTGATAGTTACTATGTCTGCCCACAAAGAAAACTTTTGTTTAGAGTCCCAATTCTTTTTGTTCTCCTCTAATAGATTTCTGATGATTCTGATTAGACTCTTATTGGATGATTCATCTAGGCCATTACCTTGAGGGTAATAGGGGGTAGAATGTACCAATTGGATGCCCATTGATTTACACATATCGACCAATGCATCATATTTGAAAGTTGTTGCATTATCTATTACTAGCCTTTTTGGGCAACCGAATCTGCTCACGATGTTTTCATAAAGAAATTTCATGATGACCCGATGAGTGGCATTCCTAGTGGGAACTGCCTCTATCCATTTTGTAAAATATTCGATGGCTACTGAGATCCATTTATGTTGACCACTAGATGAAGGATTAATATCTCTTATAAAATCTAAACCCCACTACTGAAAAGGGCCATTCACTACTATAGGTCTCAAGGGCAGAGATTTTAGTTGTTTCTTTCCTGTGAATCTTTGACATTTATCGCAAGCTTTGACGAAAGTGCACACATCCGAGAAAAGAAAAGGCCAATAGTACCTAGCCCTTAGAATTTTATGAACTGTGGTCTTCCAGTAATGATGACCTCCACAAATACTTGAATGAAACTGATGTATAACTTCAACTGATTCTTCTTTGTCTAAGCATCTGAGTAGTAAACTAGCAGGGTCTTTCCAATACAACAAATTATTGTAAATGCAAAATTTGATGGCTCTGAGCTTAAGGGCTTGGGATTGAGTCATGCTAAGTTCAGGAGGAACCTCCAACTTTTTAAAAAAATGAATAATACCTTAGTACCACTCACAAGAAGACAAATTCTCCACCACATGTTGGTTTTTATGTTGTCCTTCTGCTACCACCTCCGTCTACAAACTCGTTGAATTTTCCCCCACGAAATTTATGTCCAACAGCTCATGGTTTTCTTTCTTCAAAAGCTTAGCAAGGCCTTGGTATTTTACCAATTTAGTGGTATTTACTTCTATGTCAAACTCGATTATCTTTGTGATCCATTTAGCTCTTTTCCCATTGATATCAAGCTGAGTCAAAACGTCCTTCACTGAGGGTGAAGGAACATATGCAATAACCTTTGCATGGAGGATATAAATTCCGGAAGATTTTAAATATTTGATGAGAGAATAGGCTTGTTTTTCAATAGGATCATACCTTAATTCAACATCTCTGAGTGTTTTGTTGAAGAAGGCAACTGGGTTATCCATACTGTCATCATCTTTCTGTAACAAGATTGTTTCCACCATGTCATAAGAAGCGAAGGAAAAAATATAGAAACTCTTGCTGTAATCCAGACTGATTAGAGTCGGGGATTCCATGATAGCATGTTTGATATCCTGAAATGAATTCCTTGCATTTTCTATCCATTTAATATCAGATCCCTTTTTTAACATACATGTTATGTGTTTTACTAGCTCGGAAAAATTTGGAACAAATCTTCTAACAAAGTTAATCTTACCGAGCAGAAATTGAATATCCTTTTTTGACCTTGGTAAGGACAGCCTCTGACTTGCTTCCACCCGAGCTGGATCAATTTTCATGCCTTCTGCTGAAACAATGTGGCCTAGGAGCTTGCCTTTTCTGAGAGAAAAATGGGATTTTTTGGGATTCAATGAAATCCCGAACTACCTGCACTTCAGAAATACTCTTTTTAAATGCTTTAGATGTTCTTCATGACTACTAGAATAAACTGTGATATCATCAATATATATGAGGAAAAACTTGTCCTTCTCACCCATGAAAGCTATGTCCATGGCCCTTTGAAAAGTGGCCCTGACATTCATTAATACGAATGGCATTTTGGTGTACATGAAGGTACCCCAAGGAGTAGTAAAAGAAGTCTTCTCTTGGTCATCAGGATGGATAGAAATCTGGTTGTAGCCAGAAAAATCATCCAGGAAAGACATAATAGTAGCCCCTAAAATTCTTTACAACAAATGTTCCATCTTCGGTAGGGGATAGTTATCTTTCTTTGAGCATATATTTAGGTTTATAAATTCAACACATAACCTGATCTCACCATTTTTCTTTCTCACTATTACCAGATTTGCAATCCATTTAGAGTATCTTAAAGGGATTATAATCTTAGCATCAAGAAGCTTTTTTATTTCTCTTTCAATTACAGGCAATAGAAGAGGACTGATAGGTCTGAGTTTTTTTTTGAAAAGGATGGTGTACTTTTCAAGGGGAATATTATGTTGATTGATATTAGGGTCATAAGTTTTCAAATCACTGTATTTCCAAGCGAAAACATCAGAGAATTCTTTCATAATGCTACAGTATTCGGACTTCTGATCAACAGTTAATTCAGAGGATAGATTTATGAATTTAGGCTGGCTTTTGCTTCCTATGTTGTGCTCATGGATAGTAGGCTCTTGTTCCTTATTATCCAGTTTGTAGGGAACATCATTGTGATCGAAAATATTCTCAAGAGGTACTAGACCCCGAGGTATATAATTATTTGGCAGTTGAACAATATCATGCTGACCCATTTTTCATTTTATCTTAGGCTTTTGGGATGTTCGACAACATAGGTATTCCAACAGAGGATGAAAACCTTCAGTAACCACTCACATAACCATATCAAATATCAACACACTGATGTTTTCACGTGGTAAAACCCCTACGGGAAAACATCCACGACCCCAACCAACGTGGCCACTTGGAGCAGTTTATTAATGCAAAGAAAAAGATTACAGAGAGATTTTACAAGAGAGTTTCTCACAATCGATCATCGAAAAATGACCCTCCATGCTCTTTAAATAGAGATCATGGACCAATCGGGTGTTAAGCCACGGATCAATGGTTGGTAAGATCGAGGAGAGTATGAACCATCAGATCACTCTATGTTGGGAACATATCGTGACTGTTGGATTTCCTAACTAAAAATGCATACTAAAGAAACACACTTTTACCTAACGACATATTAGACCAAGTAGATCTTAACTAACTCCTAAGTGTCTAAATATCCTAACATCCCCCCTTAAGAAAAACTTGGGATAGGATTAAAGTATTTACAATAATGACAGAATAGGAGAAGGAAGGAGGCATTAGAGCCTATCCCCCCTTAATGACAACTTCCTGAACTCCTAACATAGATCAAAGTTTGGAAAAATTCACTTTTGTAAGAGACTTTGTGAAAATGTCTGCAACTTGATCTTCTGTAGGGAAAAAGAGCACTTCAATAACTTGATCATGAATGAGCTTTCTAATGAAGTGCATGTGTAGCTAGATGTGTTTGCTACGCTGATGTTGAACTGGGTCTTTGGCGAGCTTGATGGCACTTTGATTGTCACACCAAAGGCTGGTCGGATGATGGTTCTAGAATCCAAACTTTGAAAGGATCTGTCGAAGCCATAGGGCTTCCTGACTTGCATTTACCGCTGCTCGGTACTCTGCTTCTACTGAAGAAAGTGCAATAGCCTGTTGTTTCTTACATGCCCAAGTGACAGGTCCTGAACCAAGGCTGAAAACATAACCTGCAGTAGACTTCAGATCATCGGGGTCGCCAGCCCAATATGAATCAGTGAAACCAACCAATAAGGGAGTCCCCCCTGAACTATAATGTATCCCAAACTGAACAGTACCACGAACATAGCAAAGTATCCTTTTAGCTTCTTTCCAATGGCTTTCATGGGGTGTTTGAATATATCAGGCAACAAGACCAACAACAAAGGAAATATTAGGATGGGTATGAGTCAAGTATAAGAGGCTACCAACTAACTAACGATATAGGGTTGCATCAACTTCAGGAGAAGTACAAGTGGCATAAATCTTGACTCCAGACTGGAAGGGAGAAGGGTTTGGTTTACAATTGTCCATGTGAAAGTGATGAAGAAGGTCACAAGCATACTTAGACTCGGAAATAAAAATTCCTTCATTAGTTTGCAAAAGTTGGAGGCCAAGGAAATAGTGCAAAAAGCCTAAGTCTGTCATTTCAAATTTCTTCTTAAGGCTGGTTTTCACATGGTTTAAAAGTTTTGAGTCACTACTAGTAAGGATAAGGTGATCAACATAAAGGATAAGGATGATGATAAGGATTCCTACTTTCTTGTTATAGAATTTAGGATCAGAATGGCATCTAGAGAATCTAGTGGCAATAAGAAAGCTATCCATTTTGGCATACCAAGCTCAAGGAGCTTGCTTGAGACCATAAAGAGATTTCTTGAGGCGACAAACAATGCTAGAGTCATTCTAGACATAACCATGAGGTTGTTCCATGTAGATTTCTTCTTTCAAATCGCCATGCAAGAAGGCAGATTTAACATCCATCTGATGGACCTCCCATTTATGTGAGGTGGTAAGGGAAAGAACAAGGCGGATGGAATTCATTCTGGTTACAGGGGAAAAGGTTTCATTATAGTCAATGCCTTTAACTTGGGAAAATCCTTTGGAAACTAATTGAGCCTCATGTCTTTCACAACTTCCATCTGATTCATACTTAGTTCGGTATACCAATTTGCATATAACAAGTTTTCTTCCTTTTGGAAGAGGTACAAGATCCCAAGTATTGTTTTCCATTAAAGAACGATACTCTTCATTCATTGTTGTATCCAAATCTAGATGACCTGAAGCTTCTGCAAATGTCTCTGGATCATGAGTTTCTAAAACTTGAGCCAAAAGAGAAGAGGCTCGCTATAATTGTGAACGTGTCCAACGCTAATATAAAGGATCACCGACAAGATCACTAGTTTCTTCTCTTGTTGAACGGACCCATCTAGGAAGTGGTGGAACTGGTGCTTGTTTAGGTTCAAATGACTCATCTAGAGGAATGTCAGCAGGTGGAGGTGGATTTTCATCCTCACTTTCATCATCTAAAGAAGAATCCAGAATAGGAATAGAAGAAGGAACAACTGCCGAAGATGGCTCGCAGGCCGAAGAAGGCATAACCGCCGAATTAGGCTCGCAGGCCAAGAGATTTTCATCAAATTTAACATCTCTTCTAAGAATAATTTCATTACAATGTGGTTGAAGAAGTCTATAACCTTTGACATCTTCAGAATAACCAACAAATATACACTTCTCACTTTTAGGCTGCAATGCTTTCCTTTTCTCATCAGGAATGTGAGCCCATGCTATACTGCCAAATACAGGGAAGTGACTTACATCTGGTTTAATTTTAGTCCAAGCTTCTTTCAATGTTGTATTTTTAAGAGCCTTTGTGGGAGTGTGATTGACTATGTAATTTTCACAATTGATTGCTTCTACCCAATACTGTAGACTTAACCCCTTAGATTGGATCATATAATTAGCCATTTCTTTTAATGTGTGGTTCTTTCTCTCAACAACACCATTTTTTTGTGGTGTATATGGAAAAGTGTGTTGCATTTGGATGCCCTATGTAGTGCAGTAACTTGTAAAATTATTGTTCACATATTCGCCTCCATTATCTGTTCTTAACCTTTGAATTTGATGTCCATATTGCTTTTCTACAAGGGCCTTGTAGGCCAAAAACTTGT
>ML813003.1:235777-250504 GCA_009831015.1 Picea engelmannii | reverse complement strand
AAAATATAAAGCTACTTATAGTGATTCACTTTTATACTTGAAGTGAAATGCACTTTACAATTTTTAGCATGAACTTTTTCAAAAAAAGTAACAAAAGAGAGACTTGAACTCAAGACCTCTTGCTTAATAAGGCAAGTTTTAACAAAATGGTCTAGCAAAACATATTGTAATGTTAAGAAGGAGGATTGTTGTTGTTGTTGTTAAACATATTGTAATTTTCAGAAGGAGGATTGGAGGTGTTGTTGTTGTTGTTGTTGTTGAAGACGGCCTTGGAGAGCATGCTCCAAAAAAAACTCTTTTCATAGAAGAAAAAAATTCTGCTTCTCGATGACAACAAGGGTTAGATCTCGGTTAGCTTACTCGGAAGATGCAAATTTTCCTATATATATCTGTTTCATAGCTCTGGGTATATAAGAAATGTTAAAAATGGAAAAAGAATCCCTAATTTTCCATACCTCATCCTTGTAGGCCTTCAATCTGACATGTTTTGCTTGGAAAGTATTGTTCACTTGTTGTATGATGCAATCCGCATCTCCAAACACCTTTAATCCTTTAATTCCCATCTCCTTGGCTGTGTTTAAACCCAATATCAAAGCCTCATACTCTGCTATATTGTTAGCAGTTTTGAAATCAAGCTTAAAAAAAAATGCATGGCCTCTTCCAAAGGAGAAATCAAAACTACCCCTGCACCTACTGAATCTTTGGTACTGGCACCATCAAAATACATGGTCCACACTGAAACACATTTTTCGTCAGTTTGCTGATTAGTGGGATTTACAAGCTGCAAAGGAGCTGGCTGAGAATCATCTATTTGAAGAATACATGAGCCAAAGTCCATGTCTACAACATAAATAAGATGATTTACAGAATTTCTTTCATCATTGATGATGTAGGCAAGTTGAATCTCTATGTAGAGTCTCTTTAGCTCTCCTCCAAACACTGGAACTATAGCATATGAAAGATCCATCTGCAAGGTACCCCCCAACCTTTTTCTCCATGGACGTGACAAGAGGAGTCCGAACTTGGGTGGGATATCAACCACCACACCATCCATTACCATGCTTCTCATTGACAATTGGGCAAGGTTTATAACAAGGTATTTTATGAGGCCAAGGCATATGACCTTCCTAGAGTCAAAAGAGAAGAGATCATGATACGGTTTGGTGACCTCAAGCCCAAGTTCATCCATCACTGCTTTGGGAATAAGATTGTGTGATGCTCTTGAATCAAGAAAGCAGTTGTGAAGGATCTTATCATGAACATTTAGGGATATATAGAAAGGTGGACAAGAGTCATCTCGATCTTCTACCATAGGTCCTATAGTTACTGTTGGCTTTTTGTCTTGTAAGTTTACAAAATCAACAGATGGGGAGGTCTTTGGTTCAAGGGACTTCAGGATGGCAGACTTGAAAATGTCATTCTTCCTAAGTTCGGTCAATGGCATAGGTATTTTTACTTTATGAATTTCTGATTCGAAATTAAAAGAGTATGTTGATCTATCATAATTTTTTACCTCATTAGAAGGGGCTTTGAGAATGACTTTCTCCTTGGTTTGGGGCTATGATTTATTTTGTTGTTGTTTTGTACGAATGGAGGTCTTCTTTACAGGGGCAACAGGCTACTTAGTAGCAACTTCTTTCTTCTTACTAGGAGAAGAAAGCAATGGCTTGGGGGAAGCATTTTTAGATCTTAAATTATAACCTTGTTGATCATCGGTCTAATAAAAAGATTCTTCAGTACTTGCCTCATGAATTTCCTCATCCATCTTGGCTTCTTCATAATCCACTTATGTCAAAAAGGAGGAATCATTTTTGTTCCCCCAAAAATTGATGTCATCTACTTCTTCAACTTCGTCAAGAGGTATCTCCTATTCTTCTTCTAGTATTTCATTTTGGAAAGGGGTTCTGATTCTTTGATCATCAGCTGCATTCTTGTCTCTCTGAAGGATCTAGACTGGTTGGTTGTTCCTTCTGTAAGGGAATGCATTGGGATTCCTTGGAACAAAAACATTTGGTTCTTTAGTCTTGGTTGGCCGCTGACTTTGAATCTTCAATTTTGACATTTCAGATGTCAATTCATCCAACATCTTGGCCATCTTTTCCATTTTTGTATTAGAAGAGGAAGGGGGTTCGGTAGAAAAAATTTTCCTCTCAAATTTTCCTTTCAGTTTCTGAGATGCCATAATATTTGATTCAACTCCAAGAGCATCATCTTGCATCAAAGCAAGTGTGGCTTATCTTCTTTCTCTAAGTATTAAACAAAATTCTAGATCACAAGCAGAAGAAAATGTGATCATTGCTGAGGCATCACTTGGCTTAATCTCTGCAGGAATCTTGTCGAACATCTTATTAAATATTTTGGTGAAGTCTGAAACCGACTCCCCATTTTCTCTTCTTAGGTTCCTGAACTCAAAAATGTAATATAGGAGATCTCTTCTTTCTCCCCAATGTTTTAAAAACACCTCATATAACTGCTCAATACCTATCCCTGAATTTGTTGGTAGTTCTTTGAACCATTTCCTGGCTTGGCCATCCAAACTCTGCACAAAAACTCTGGTCCACACATCTTCTGAAATATTAATGTTTTTAGCATAAGAATAAAATGCTTCTATATGTTCTTCGACAGTATAATCCCCGGATCCAGTAAACTTTGGCATATATTTCTGATAATCTCCAGTTGGCATGGCAGATAAAGGGTTGGGCAACACAAGTGGGGCATACCTATTTGCTATGATTTGTTCCATCTTGGTCAAAAGGATAGCCATGACACTCTTAGGGGTTGATGCAGAGGAAGAATCTTCAGAAGATGAAGACTAAGATGGGATGGTTGAGTCTATAAATAATGGTTGTCTTACTTCACCCTGAGCAAAATTTTCTGAATTGGGTAGGAAATAAGAGGCTTTGTAAAACTAACCGAGCAATAAGGCTAGGCCTTCTTCACCTTTAGTGGAAAGATCTTGTAAGATATCTTAGAGAACGGGCATACTATTATGCGTATAGAAGGCACCCTCTATAGGCTTTGTAGGTGAGGAATTCAAAGAAGAAGAGGAGGATTCTTTTTGCTGAGGGGATCCTATAATTACTTCTTTAATGTTGGATGCGATATCATGCTCAAAATCAGAGTCTGTAATATCAGAGGAAACTGAAGGCTCCTCAACCTTCAAGCTTTCTGACACAATTTCAATTTTTTGAGAATTATAAGTTTCAGCAGCAGGGCATTCAACAAGAGGTTCTTTAGATATGAAAGAAGAAGTGTCTATTGGAATACCTGGATTTGATGCTCTTGCAGATCTGGAAGTTTGTCTTTGCAAATATTTTCCCCTTTTGATGATCTTCTCAGGGTCTGGAACTGGTGTTGCTAGTGGTCCTTCTTGGTTTGCCCTGGTGTGAGCTCTTTTCGGAGCCACTTCGTTCCAATGAGGTCGCCAGATAGATGGTTACAACCCAAAAAATTCCCAAACTTTGTCTATCATCAAAGTTGGATCTTTTCGTCTCCCAGGGAAGCTGAGCTTCAATCTCCTCTCCCCGGAAATGACGCCAATTTGTTATCACTCCAGGAAACTCTCCTAGGCTATAAGTCAGAGATGCCTGGTAACTTAATATTTTTGGAAAATATTTTCTCAATAATAGGTGTGGGTTTGGATCAAGATGAATATCTTAATCTCTATATTGTATCTTCAAGACAGTCTAACTATATTCATGTAATACAAGGCCTTCAATAACTATTTATCAGATAGATTTGTATAACAAATGGATAAGAAAACCAATCGGTTAACCAAAAAATACATAAACCATATATATGATGGGTCAACAAACTAGCCAAATATGCTTATGATTCTTGCTTAACAGTCAAAAGTAAGATGATAGTTACCATAGGACCATTAAACAGAGACAAAAGAACGAATTCAACTCATATGCATAGACAAAGATGAAGGAGGGTCTGACAATAACAAATGAAAGAAGATTGCAGGCTTGATATATTAGAGAAAATGTCTTTCATACAAAAACAATAGAATATAGAACTCAAAATCGAACCTTTAGTTCTTCAAAATTTTACAGCTTTATAGCCTTTTACAAAACAGTTTTCAGATCCTAGATTACTGGATCAAATCTTTCCAAATATAGAAAATCGAATATTGGCCTCAATAAACTTGATCAATTAAACTTCTCAACTTTTCTTTAAGTCTTCAGATTCTGGGCAGGTTTAATAAGCCTTCTGAGGTTGTTGGATCTCATATGATATGAGAGGAGTCGAGCTTGACACATGTTGTCTTTCAACAGTCTTATCACCTTGTAATTAACTAACCGTTGCTTATCCTTTTTTATCATCTGAAACATCTTCAAAACCAAAACCACAACTTGGTAAAGATGTCATTAATTATGCCCCAATGATTGAAATACTTTCCTAATCCTTTGAGAAAGACAAACTTTGATCTGTGCAAAAACATTAACCTTCTGCCCTATCAGTTCTTTCAGTAGTTACGAAAATTGGAATTTGGGCTAATTAGCTACCAAAAGGACTGCTTTCGGTGGCTAATGAACAGTTGATATGTTCACCTAAGCCACCGAAACCTGACATCATCAAAATTTCAAAAAGCAACCTTTCTTTAACTCAAAAATGCCTCAAGGCTAGTCTTTAGTTTTCTATTTATTTTTCAAGATTTGTGGGATTAGTGGCTGTTACTGGTTCATTGTATTGAACTGCCACTTCTACAAGGGTTTCAAGTGAAGCATGAGCTTGGTGTTTTGATTCCCTTGCCTTTTTCCTCAAATCTCTGACCTTTTTCTTTAAACCTTGGGCCACTCTCCATAAACTGTTGTAATCCTTTACAATTTTGTCCTTCTTTTTCTTCTCCTTTATGCTCTCATGGGCTAACCTTTTTAAGGCTGAATTGATTTCTCCGAAGTTTTTTGAGAGGGTTTCATACCTGGTTTTTATTACACTCTCAAGCACCTCCTGTTCGGCTAGCTGCTTCTTAAGCTTCTTAATCTCTTTTGATTTAATCTGTTTTTCTTGTTTGCTAGATGAGGCCTCTGCAACTTGGCGATCTTGCTCTTCTTGAGGAGTAGGTGATGGAAGATTCTCATAACTCGTTGTATATATGTCCACAAAAACAGAGGTGTCACGTCATGTGGTAACTAAGCCTTCATGCCCTATTTCCAATTGTTGTTCTTCATCTTCATCTTCTAAGTATGGGATATTTAGAATGTTTTTATTCACTGGGATTTCAATGACTTCTTCCTTCTCATGGATAAAATCCAATTTCTTCTTTTCTTTTCCTGACTTAGAGGAAAAGAGGGTTGATTAACTGGGGTTGGGGAGATAGCTCTTCTCCTTCTCTTTCCACTTCTGGGAGTGGAGGATTTTCTGGAATGACAGCTCTTTCTACCCTCTACTTGAACCTCAGTTTGGAAATCATTCCAAAATAGGAAAAAATTACATTCCTTACCCTTTCTTTGCAATAGGTTACAGACCAACAATTTGATTAAGCTATGATGGGATAATCTTCCTGCCACTTGAATGGGTTTGGCTTTGACTTGATAAGCCATCTTAGATAAACTTTGGTGGAGGAAATAGGGTAGATTAAATGGGTCTCTTCCTGTAAAATGGTTTATGAGTTTAAAATGATACATCATGACCCTATTGTATCGCCCCTCACATGTTATATAAACCATTATAGCCTTTAGTAACTATTTCCACTTCTCTTCAAGGAAAGATATAGGGATATCTTTCTTCCAAATTAAACCCTGGTGTTCCGGTTTTAGATAAGACCTGATTTCGATATTCTTAATCACAATAATCTTAAAACATCTTTCTCCAGCTGTTGGAAGCTCGGTAACTTCGGCAATGAGATCTTCATCAATTTGAAATTTGTCCTGGCCAATGCATGCTTTCTTTCCATCGAAACTCAGAGCAAACACCTCAGCCACCTGTTGATGAAAACTGTCTAATTTTTTACAGAAATTAAAACATCCTACATTCTTGAACATTTGGCATACCTCAGGATGAGCTTTAAGATACCCGATATCATTAAGTTCCTTCCTAAGTGTCGTCGCTCCTTTCTTCATTTGTCCATGACACTGTAGCACACCCGTGATCAAAGGAGTGAATTTCAGACTGAGTTACAATGCATAGGTTCAGAGATAATCGACTTAGCCAGGCTAGGACTGAGATAAATGCTGGTGCTTTTAGATTGTGGCACTGATTGCAAGGAATGTGGCGAAAAGGTTGATGATGTGCGGGAGTCATGATGTTTTTAACTGAAAATAAAGAGAAATACAACACCATGATGTTCAATGATATGAGAGATGCTCTCATCTAATAGCGGGATCGACTTTTCTGGTCATGAACGGTTCCATCGGCAGTACTTTCGACGGCTTATGCAATCATGAAAACAACGAACCCCTTATTTGAAACGTGAAAAATGATGTGTCTGGTATTTTTCCTGCATCAACGATTTCGGTGATTAAATGGCCTTGGATTCCTTTATTTTAGCTCCCAAAATCTAAGGCTTTCGGTGGCTAATGAACAATTGGTATGTTCTCCTAAGCCACCGAAACCTAAGATTTGAATTTAATATGGCACAGACTAGATGAACTTCTGTCCAAAACTTATTACATGAGTAAAGTTTTTTTTTTTTTTTTAAAAGTACCTCTAAAAATTTGAAAACGTATTTTTCCAACTGACACTCTATCACCTAAAAAGAAAAATCTTAATCAATTTATTTGAGGAGATAACAGAGCCTCTTCTAAGGAAGGTGCTGGTGTTGGGGTGTTCTTTGTCTCACCAACTTAAGAGACTATATCTTTGTCATATAAACTATAATTTGAAACTATTAATAATGTGGCAGGGTATGAAGCTCTTGTCTTGGGACTGAGAGCTGCTAAAGACATGGGGATAAAAGAGCTATCAGTATTTGGGGATGCTGAATTAATAATTCATCAGGTTAAAAATATTTATCAAACAAAGCACCCTAGGCTTAGATCTTACAAAAATGAAGTGTGGGACTTGACAGATAGTTTTTTCTCAGCTTTTAACAGTTCATTCATTCCTAGAGAAGAGAATACCATGACTGATTTTTTGGCTGTATCAGCAAACAACTTCAGAATTCCTATACCACCTAAAATCAAGTATGATGTAGAAGTCAAGTACATGCCTTCTATACCGGACAATGTGAAATATTGGAAGGTGTTCGAAGATGATTTAGAACTTAAAAATTTCATTGAGACTATTGATGATTTTTCTAAATTACACATTGACCAGGATCATGATTAAGAAATTACTCCTCATGCTGATGTTTTCCACAATAAAATTTCTAATCATCATATTGGGGAGCTACCTAGCAATCATATTCCAAAAGGACTAGTTCCTTTGGAAAGGTTATTTGACGGGAACAATGTGGTAGTGAAAGAGAAGTTATCCACTGATGATGTTGATATAACTAAGTGTAATTTGGGCACTGAACAGAATCCAGAATATGTCAAATTGTCAAGCAACCTATCAGAAGAGCAGAGGACAGAATATACTAAGTTATTGAAGGAATTTTCTGATGTATTTGCTTGGACTTATGAATATCTCAGAACTTATGACACAATCATTATAGAGCACAATATTCCATTAAAAGAAGACACCAAGCCCTTTAGGAAAAAGTTGAGGAAAATCAATCCTATGTTACTGCATGTCATGGAGAAAGAGGTAAAAAAGATTTTAGATGCAAAAATTATCATTCCTTTGAGGTATTATGAATGGGTGGCCAATTTGGTTCCAATAAGAAAAAAGAATGGAGAAATCAGACTTTGCATTGATTTCCAAAATCTAAATAGAAGCTCAAAAAAGGATAATTATCCTTTACCCAAGATGGAGCACATATTACCGAGGGTGACAGGAGCAGCCAGGATGTCCATGGTTGATGGTTTTTCCAGGTACAATCAGGTCTCTGTTTTGCCAAAAGATAGGGAGAAGATGACCTTTACCACTCCTTGGGGTACATTTATGTATGCTAAGATGCACTTTGGTTTGATGAATGCAGGGGCAACTTTTCAGCGAGCTATGGACATAGCATTTATTGGAGAGAAGGATAAGTTTGTTGTTATCTATTTAGATGACATAAAAATTTTCTCTCAGTCTGATAAAGAACACTGTGATCATTTAAGAAAGTTTTTCTTGAAATGTAGAAAATTTGGCCTCTCTTTGACTCCGAAAAATTCATTGTTCGCCATGAAAGAAGGAAAATTATTGGGGCATATTATGCCATCTGAATGGGTAAGGATTGATTCTAGTAGGGTTGAAGCTAAACAAACAATGTCAGTTCCTAGATCCAAAAAAGAGGTTCAATCTTTTCTAGGAAAAATTAATTTTTTGAGAAGATTTGTGTCAAATTTTGTTGAGTTGGTTAAGTATATCACAACCATGCTAAGGAAGGGTAGTGAAATCAAATGGATTGTTGAGTCCTGTGACTATTTTGATCATATAAAGAAAGCCTTAACTGAAGCCCCGATTCTTATCAGCCCAGACTACTCCGAGGACTTTCTTATTTTTTCTTTTGCCTCTTTTGATATAGTAGCAATAGTTTTATTGCAGAAGAACGCTGAAGGCTTAGAGCAGCACATTGCCTTTTTTAGCAGGGCATTGAGAGATGCTGAATTAAAATATGAAATCATGGATAAACAAGCCTATGGATTGGTTAAATCTCTTAAGTCTTTCAGAGTTTGTGTCCTGCATTCAAGATTCAGTGCTTATGTCCCATCAGTTGTTGTAAAAGAAATTCGTATTCAACCTGATATAGACAGAAAAAAGAGCAAGTGGATTGCTAAAATACTTGAATTTGATTTGGATATTAAGCCTACCAAATTGGTTAAAGGCCAAGGTTTAGCCAATCTATTGGCTGAATCAAATTTCTCAGTATTGGAGGTGAATTTCATCCACTCATGTTCAGAAAATCAGTGGGATGAATTAACTGATAAAGGTTCTCAAGTCATCTATACATTGGCAGATTGCAGCCGATACAAGGATATTATATTTTTCCTACAGAATTTACAACCTCCAAATGGTATGGAAAAGAACAAGGTGAGAGCCTTAAAACTCAAATCAATAAAATATTGCCTTGTTGGTCAAGTTTTGTATTGGAAAGATCCATTTGGAGTTCTTTTGAGATGCCTAGACCCCCAAGAATCCCAAAAGATCATGTCTGATTTTCATGAAAGTTTATGTGGGGTGCATCATTATTGGAGAACTGTGACATACAAGATCCTCAGGTATGGGTAATTCTGGCCTAGTTCATTCATTGATGTTTGTGCTAAGATATGATCCTGTGCTAAATGTCATAATTTCTCTGGAAAGAAACAACTTAAGTCTTTTCCATTAAAGCCTGTGGCAACTTCAGGACCTTTCCAACAGTGGGGCCTAGATTTTATTAGGGAAATTCATCCTGCTTCTAGTGGCCAACATAGATGGATCTTGACTGCTACATATTACTTTACTAAGTGGATTGAAACTATTCCTACAAGGAATGCTTCCCACAAAGTGATCATTGGTTTCCTTGAAGACATTATGGCAAGGTTTGGGTGTTCGAACAGAATCAACATTGATAATGATGCATCTTTCAAGGCTGAACCACTGATTCAGTTTTGTGAAAAGTTTGGGATCACATTGATTCACTCTACCCCTTATTACCCTCAAGGAAATGGGCTTGCAAAATCGCCAAACAAAATCCTTATAAAGATCATTAAAAAAATGTTAGAGGATAACAAAAAGGCATGGGACTCAAAACTCAAATTTTCTCTATGGGCTGACAGAGTGACAGTAAAGAGATCCCGAGGACTTTCCCCTTTCCAGCTGGTAGATGGCATTGAGGCCATTTTTCCTTCTCAGCTTGCCTTACCTGTGGCAAAATTCTTCCAAGATTGCCAAGGGGAGCCCGATCATATGATCAAAAGGATTCACCAGCTAGTTGAAGTGAAACAGACTCGGGAGCAGCTTGTAGACAAAACAAATGACCATCAATTGAAGGTCAAGTAGGTGTTCAACAAGAAAGTGAACAAAGAGGATTTTCAACAGGGCGCGTTGGTGCTCAAGTGAGACGCACCAAAGTAAGATAAAGGCAAGCACAGTAAATTTGAAGCTTTATGGATCGGTCCTTTCAAAATATCTAAGGTATTCTCTAATAACACTTTCAAGTTGCAGAATATGGAGAATGAAGAAGTTTCTAGTGGCTTTGTTAATGGGCATTTTCTGAAAAATTACTTTACTTGAGCCTTGAGTGGATTTCCATGCCATTGTAAATATCATTTTTTTGTTATTTTTGTTTCAATAACTGACCCCATAGCCCTAGGATAAGGCACTAAATATACTCATTCTTGGCAACCCACAGGGGGCATGCCATCCCTTGTGGAGCCAATGTTATCACACTAAGTTGCCTTGGGTATTTTGTTTGTTTTTAACCTTTTCTAAGCCTTAGATTTTAATTTTTTAAGTTCACCCCTTTTAAATTTATGTTTTGTAGGACCCCTTAGATGAATAACGTGTTGATTTGTAACTTATGTTTTGATCCTCAATTGATTTTTGGACTTAGAACCATTTTAGTTCATGACTCAAGATTTGGTCCCCTTGAATATCCGTCGCTAGGATTGATCATTCCCACGACTAGACTGATGTGACACACCATTTTCCTCATTCATGACCTCGTAGACATGCCTTTTTGTCCCTTCTTACCTATCCAATCATTTTTTAAATTGGAGCACTTCCCACTCATCAGGCATTTCCGTAGAACCTTTCCCATTCATCATGTTTCCATCACGAGTTATGATTACCACTGTTATCACCCTATAAGTTATAGGATCAACTAGTGACTGGGATATTATCTATCTCTAGTGTTTTTTGTTGACAAATGATTTTTCATTATGCAAATAATTTGAAAAATAAAAGAAAAAATAAAAGAGGGCATAAAAGAATTTCAATAAAAGCCCCATGCAATAATAGTAACTTGGTCCATACCTTTCAAGCATGGCCAAGTTCTTTTTAAATTGATGTTGATAGGGTAGTGAATGAGTTTGGCTAAACAATTTAATCTTAGCCAAAGTGTCTAGGTTAGATTAGTGAATAAATCTGGCCAGACTGTCTAATCTTGGTCAGATAGCCCCAGGGCAGAGTAATTTCTTAACCCAACAGTCTAATCTGGGTTAATTGTCATAGGAATCTAGGTTAGAATATAGGCTAGTTGCTTTGTTGCTTCATTTCAATAAGAACCAGTTTGATGATCAATGTTGCACCATGATTTGGATACCTAAAATGTTGTTTGACTAACCCCTTGGTGGTGTAGACATGAAAAGCCTTGGAGAAAAACCCGTGAAAAATCACTTATCCTAAGTTTTCCAGGCGCATGTATTTTCTGTGCCCTCACTTATGCTCTGATCATATATCAATGGTCCATATGATCGCGCTCAGATCTATAGTGGACAGGTCTTTCCGGACCCCCCCAACCGTTCTATCTTTAACGGAAGGGGGGGTCCGGAATCACTGATAAGACCCACATGCATCTAGACGGCTCAGGATCAAGTACTCAGATCTACGATCAGTATTGGATTTTGGGACCCCCCGTCCATTCTGCCTTTAATGGAGGGGGGGTTTGAAATGTGTCATAAACAGAGCGCATAGATCTGCGGCTCAGAAGCAGGTGCACAGATCAACGACCCAAGATGTATTTCGGACCCCCCCGACTGATCTGCCTTTAACTGAGGGGGGGGGGGGGTCTGAAATGGTATTCTTCTTCTGGAAGGTCCCTCTTTATATGTGGCAGTGATCTAATGGCCCCGAGTACCATCATATCCTACTATCAGACAAACCTTCGTCACCTCTCGACGTCACCATCCACCTTTCTCAAAATAGTCACATCTCATAACTGTTGTTAGTCCTTCCCCCCCATTCGCTCGTGGCAAGCCCCCTCACTATGAACTTTACCTCCAATTTATAGCTGCCACATCATCTATCTGTATCCCTTAGTCACCGTCACCTGCCATCACACACACTAAGTGATCCATTGGCCATTTATTACTGGATGACCTATCCGTTAAACAGTTGACCTGTCTCCCGCGCCCAACAGACACCCATTTACTCAAAAATACCCTTTTTCTTCATGTTCTCACCATTTACCCACTCATTGCACCAGAGAAATTTACCCCGTTTTCTCCTCCATTACAATCAGTTGCCCCCACCAAAAACCACCCCGCTAACGTTGTTTTTCTTGTAGGTATTGTTGCACTAATGGCGCCAAAGTCCAAACAAGTAGAAGGAGAGGAGAATCTGTTTCTCCCACCTCCTGTCGACCTTGAAAGGATCCCCCTGGTCGACAAAGACCACTTAATAGCGGATACAAAGTGTGATTTTGATTTCGCAGACCTTCAGTCGTGGCTCAAGGAAGTTTTCTTGGACCAGAATGATGAAATCAGACTCTGGGAGTCCAACTTACCCCTTTACCTCTTCCCTCAAATCCACCCTTTCCCAGAGTTCACTCTCAAGTGCCAAGCCCACTACATTCCCAAGAAAAGAGCCATTGTCTCCTCATCCAGAGATATCCTTTTCCTCATCACGCCCGAATCTATCGACCAGATTATGCAAATCCCCCGAGTCGACTCTGCATCACCCTTCAACCTAGAAATTCTTACAGAATTATACCAGAAAATGACTTTCCCTCAAAGGGCTCAAATATTCAAGCTTTTCCTCCCTCTTTCCACTCAATTTCCCTCCACAAATCCTCCATATCCTTCCTCCATGTTCTCGACTAAAGGAAACCAGATCATCTCATCCCTTTGTGCTTTGTTAGGATACTATTATGATCAGTGGGTAGATGAACCCATTCTAGGTTTTCTATCCATCTTCTCTATTGATGAAAATCCCACCACCCAGTTTGACTTCAGCACATTCCTGGCGAACAATATTCATGAAAAGTTCGTGAATTTCACCATAGAAGGCATGTTCCGATACTCATCCATACTGGTGTACTTGTTCGTCTTCTTCCAAGTGGAAAAATTCATTTTTTCCATGCAGAAGATGGATGGAGATGGTAGACCCCAGACAGTGAAAACATGGACCTCCTTTCTTAAGCACAACTCCACAGAGTTCAGCTTCAAGGAGTTCATTGATCAATTCTACCACCTTGTGGTAAGTATGTTTAGCGGAAGGCCTGAGCCTCGAATAAATGATGAAGTTCAGAGGATCCTGCATCTCTCGGATAACACAAAGATGGGGGATTGGTATTTGTACCAAGATTACACCGAGATTAGAGTATACGGGTGGGAGTTGGCACCGTATAAGCTACCCAAGTATATGCTTGTCAGAATTTTTGCTTTGGAATATATAAGGCAGATAATAAATTTTGATGATATCCATTTTGTGTCACTGAAGAAAAAACAACAACTTAGAATCAAGGGGAAGATTGGCTCCTTCATCTGCAATAATCGTGGCATTGGGGAAGAAGAAGATAGGATGCTGAGGGAAATGAAGTTCTTCATGAGTTTCCCATGGCATTATGATCCATGTGGGATCATCTCCGAGATGAGATTAAAAAACAAGAACATCCCATATGTTCATGAAGCTAGGCCTGAAGTTGAAAAATTTGCAAACCAGACAGTATGGGAGCCTAACACATTGGTCGAAGTAGAACAGCAGGACCCCCCGGTCACTGTGTCACAAACAACCATGCCATAAGTCTCAAAAGAGAAAAGGCCTAGGCAATATTTATCTCCTCCTGTCACGGAGGTATCATCAGAAGAATTCCAGCTGCATACCAAGAGGCCTAAGACTTTTGCAGTTCCTAGATTTATGCAATTTGTTAAGTTAGTTAGGCTAAAAATAGATTTAGCACGCCCTGGTCATTATGATAGGATCGTTTGTAATTTGAGTTATAAATACTTCATCTTTCGAAGTATTGGGGGTTGTTGATCTTCACACCCTAAATCTATCAGACTGTAATATTCTTGAAGAGATCTTCCATTAATAAAAAGGAGGCACTTTTACAGGATTCTTGCATGTATTCACTGGTGATGTTTTTCTCTCTAAGTTGAATGTTATTCTCGCTTTGTTATCATATCATTTTCTGAATCTAATCTTTAGAAGTAACGAACGTTGCAGGATTTATCTCGTATACCCTGTTTCTGAATCGAAAGATTTTAGTATTTTTTCTTCTGGTGTTTTCAATAAAGAAATTCTTAACTGCTTCTTTGTTGAAATTATCTTTCTCATATTTTCTAGTATTCATCATTTATGCTACTAAAGAACCCAATGATTATATTATCTCTCCCTGTGAAAGATTTCCTTTGCGTTTCTGGTTTGGATTTCATATTTTATTAAAAACACAGACCCCATAGCCCAATGGATGTGTAGACTGTCTCAACCAACTCGACAAACACTACGTCAACAAAAATCGGCCTATTTATTTACCTAGCCTAATATTTAAAATTTGAACCATAGCTAAATCATATAGAGAGATCCCTCTTTGAAGTTAGAAGGGCTAGATCCCAACTTCAAAAGCGGTTGGATAAAGTTACCTTAGTAGATTTCTTCTGCTGTCAACCTCTAGGAAATTTACCAAGTGCTAACATAGTGGTGACTCCGCTGGGGAAGAACATATAAATTTATAACTTCATGTTTTCTTTCCCTAAAAAGAAAGTTTGTTCTTGAAAGATTGCAAATTTAAGAAGAAAGTAATGTTTAGAGGTTGATTAAATTTGTACA
>ML813003.1:220895-233481 GCA_009831015.1 Picea engelmannii | reverse complement strand
AAAAACGTTATGGAAAGAGATGCCACGCATTGCCAGAGGCTGGAACATTATGTAAAGAGATGTCATGCATTGCCAGAAGGTTGGAAAACGTTGGAAAAACGTGAGGCTATGCTCGAGAAAAGAAAAGATGTAGAGAGCCATGCATGGGGGGATCTGAGATGTGATAGAGCTGTTATGCTTGGGAGATGATAGAGACAGAGCATAGGATAGAAGAATAGAGGAATGAGAGTCTCCCAGCAGTTGTATTGTCCTTTTCATCTTCAATAAAAATAGTGAGAGTTTCAGTGATACGATTCCTGTTATTTCCATTTTGCTTTTGCTGTAGGTTATTCATTTTCAATATGCATTGAGTGAGAACAGACTGTTGACAGAGAAGGCAGGGCCCCCTTCGCTGGAAATAGAGTTGATACATTGTGTTTACAGTAGATTTCATATTTGATTTCATCTTTCAACAGTTTTCTCAGTGGTTTAATAGAAGTAGTATTTCATTTCATTGCAACCGAGAGTTTAGACATTACCTTTTTCAGCCATTGATTTCATTCTTAGTTCAGATTGATTTCATTCTTAGAACTAGCATGGATATCTCATGAGCTAGAGAAGTTTCATTTGATTACAATAGAAAGTTTCATAGGATGGTTGCTGAGTTGTGTGGAGTGATAAGTAGCAAGAACTTAGTTGTTCTCAGTTTATCTTTTACATGCATATACAGAACAATACCGGTTAGTACCAGGTAGTACAGAGTAGTGCAAACGCGTGCAGAACAGAGTAGAGTACAGTAGCTTCTTTCAGTGAGTTTCTTTTAACACTTTAGATAGTAGCTTGGCATCCTTTAAACCCCCTCTTCAGCCCTGCATTTCCTGTGCTGGTTCCTCTAAGTCTACCTTCCCGGGTTGACAATTAAATGTTGATTTACATGGTATATCTGCAGCTCGACAAGCACTGCCGAAGTTCCCGCGAAGAAAAACCTTACTATTCTGAGAAGATCGTCACAGCCCAAGGTATCACCTATTAATCCACCAAGTACTTCTGGCCAAAAGAGTATGGTGGACAAACCAAAATTGATGAGCCAAAGCAGAGCTCCTACACCTTTCAGCCTTGAGGGGGAATTAGCCAAAGTAAAAATTCCCATTCCACTTTTTGAGTTGATGAACAAAGACGTTTATCATTCACAGGTGATTAAAGCACTGACCATTGAACTTGACATAGGCACGACGGCCTTAACCATTGGATCAACACATCATTCAGATACCATGAACCTTACAGATGATCAAGATGAACTTTTGTTCGGACCTGAAGTAGATGGTTGAGACGATAATGGCGATGTCGCTCCTTTTTACATCAGTCTAAACATACATGAACTGATCTTGCATAATGCCATGCTGGATTCGGGTGCTTCCCACAATCTGATGCCTAAAGCAGTGATGGAGAAACTGAGACTGGAGGTCACCAGGCCTTACAAGGATTTACACTCATTTGACTCCAGTAAAGTTAGATGTATTGGTTTGATCAAGGACCTATGTATCACCCTGGTTTAGATTCCTACAAAGAGCATGGTCATGGATGTGGTAGTTGCAGACATCCCTCCAAAGTATGGAATGTTGCTATCCTAGTCTTGGGGGGCTAAGTTGAGAGGTACCTTGCAGCTAGATATGTCTTATGCCACTATCCCAGTTTTCGGGCAACAAAGAAGGCTATACAGAGAAACATTTATGAAATACATGGTCAGTAGCCAGGAAAAACCACACAACTATCCTATTTACTCCGCGCATTCTGACTTGGATTCTTTTATCCTGTATAACGATGGTGACACGGGAGAGCAAAACCCTCAGCTGGCAGAAGATACATCTGGTCCGGATGAAGGTCAAGAAATCATTGAGGTAGCAAGGATGAAAAACGTGATAACTGAAGAATTACCGGAAGATTTCTGGAGCATGGATTTTGATGGAGCAGTAAGCAAAGAAGGAGTTGGAGCAGGAGTTTGGCTGCATAATCACAGAAACAGGTATTCAGAAAACCATTCTTACAAATTAAATTTCCAATGCACTAACAATATTTCCGAGTACGAAGCCTTGATGCTCGGTCTGAAGCTTTTGAAAAGAGTTGGTGCTAAACAGATTATGGTAAGAGGTGATTATGAGTTAATAATCAAGCAAATCAAAGGTGAGTACGCTGCGAAACACCGTTGTCTTAGAGATTACAGGAATGTTGTTCTTGATGCCCTTAGATGTTTCACTGAAGTGGACTTGTAGGTAATGTCGAGGGGACAAAACATTTTGGCGGACGGATTGGCTATGTCAGCAGCCACATGTAAGATTCCTTTCTGCACGACTCGCCCATACACGGTGGAGGTAAAATGTAGACCAACCATTCCTGACAATATCAGGTACTGGCAAGTGTTTGGTAATGATGATCAAATCGAAGACTTTCTGTAGTGTAAAAATGATTTTGAGTGTACAAATATAGATTTAGAAAACGAGGATGAAAATGTAAATAGGTCTAATTTTGAAATGGATAATGTAAATAGCGTAGATTCAGAAGAATTAGGCGATGATGAGATGGAGACTGATATTCTGCATTTGAAAAGTAACATTTTACCTAGGGGCCTAGTTCCTTTAGAGGACTTGTTTGATTTTAAAGACGTAGCCAAAACACTGAAAATTGAGGCCAATGGACAAGAGGTGGAAGACTGTAATATAGGGACCGAAGAGAAACCTAGGATAGTCAAATTGTCTAAATCATTACCCCCTAAGAAAAAACTCAAATACATTGAGTTGTTCAAAGAATATTTGAATGTCTTTTCCTGGGGTTATGAGGATTTGAAACCTTATGATACCAACATCATACAACACAGGAATCCAATAAAAGAAGACCAAAAAACGTTCAGTCAGAAACTTAGGAGGATAAATCCCAAGTTGCTCGCTCTGATAGAGAAGGAAATCAAAAAAATGTACGATGCCAAAATCATAGTCCCATTGCGTTTTTCCAAATGGGTCTCTAATTTGGTCCCTACATGTAAGAAATCTGGGGAAATCAGGCTTTGCATAGATTTTCAAAATCTGAATAAGGTCTCCCTGAAGGACAATTACCCCTTGCCCAAAATGGACCACATCCTACAAAGGGTGGTTGGATCCAATCGAATCTCTTTGCTGGACGGGTTCTCGGGTTATAATCAGGTACTAGTTCACCTGGATGACCAAGACAAAACCACTTTCACCACACCATGGGGCACTTTCATGTATGTGAAAATGCCTTTTGGTTTGATGAACGCTGGAGCCACTTTCTAGAGAGCGATGGATATTGCCTTTGTGGAAGAATCAGGTAAGTTTATTGTCATCTATTTGGATGATGTAACTGTGTTTTCCCGATCTGATGACAAACACCTGTGACACCTCAGACGAGTCTTCGAGAAATGTAGAAGGTTTGGGATTTCTTTAAATCCTAAGAAAATCCTTTTCAGACTAGAGGAAGGAAAATTGCTAGGACACATCATTCCAAGGACGGAATCAAAATAGACCCCAACAGAATCGAGGCCATACAAAAATTAGAACACCCAAGAAACATCAAAGAATTACAGCCTTTTATCGGGAGAATAAACTTTCTATGAAGATTCATTCCCAATCTAGCAGAGCTCCTCAGAAACATTACAAATATGCTATGAAAATAAAATGGGACTCTGAGTCCAGACAGTCTTTCGAACAAGTCAAACGAGCACTCACAGAGGCCCCTATCTTGATCAGTCTTGATTTTACTAAGGATTTCTATCTTTTTTCTTTCGCTTCCGAACATACTATAGCAGCGGTATTACTACAAAAGAAAAATGAAGGGTATGAATAGCCCATATCTTTCTTTAGTAAAGCGTTAAGAGACGCTGCTCTGAATTACAAGATAATGGAGAAACAAGCTTTTGCCTTGGTAAAAGCTATAAAAGATTTTAGGGTCTACATTCTCCATTCCCATACCATTGCATATGTTCTGAATGTGGTAGTAAAAGACATTTTGACCCAGGACAATCCGGATGGAAGAAGGGGAAAATGGATTGTTGTCACTTTAGAATACGACATAGAGATTAAGCCTACAAAACTAATCAAAGGTCAAGGCCTAGCAAAATTAATGGCTGGATCTAATTTCCATGATCTTGACATTAATTTTTTAGCTGCAGTAGATGAACAGGGTGAGATGGAAACTCCAAGTGTGAGAGAGGTATTTCTAAACTCTCCATGGTACGCAAACCTTATATTTGTTTTGCAAAATTTACAAGCTCCCCCTGGTTTGACTAAGACTAAAGCTAGATTTTTGAAGTTGAAATCCTTAAAATTCTGTATTCTAGAAGGCAATCTGTATAGGAAAGATCCTGGAGGTATTCTATTAAATTGTTTATTGAAAGATGAAGCTGACAAAGTGTTACAAGAATTTCATGCAGGAGAATGTGGTGGTCATCTGAATTGGAAGGTCAGAGCCAACAAAATCCTCAGAGTTGGTTTCTATTGGCCCACCCTATTTGCTGATGTACATCATACAGTGACCACATGTCATCAATGTCATCTGTTTGAAGGAAAAAGGAAACTCCTTCCCCTCCCCCTAAAACTGATCTCAGTTGAAGCCCCTTTCCAACAATGGGGATTGTTGGTCACTATAATTGCTTAATCAATTCAAACAATCAAGTGCTACATAAATTGTCAACCTAGGGAAGTCTGTTTATTTCAAAGATAACCACACACTATATATGCTCAATTCCAAAAGCAACTTAGAGTCATAGTAAAGGAAGCTATATTAATCACACTTGCCTTGAATAAACTGAAGTTCTGACTTGAATTACATGAAAGCAACCTACCTGTTGCAGAGCTTAAAGAGATGATTAATCTAAAGAATCCTGGATTACATTAAAATAACAACTGCAACAGGAAAGAACAACTATTCTGTAACCAGAGAACAAGACCCTATTCTCAAGCAGGAACTCCAGCACCTTGCTTCTGAATAACACACTTTCATGAAAACATTAATGCATAGAAGGCTAACTCTATCTAACAGAGAACATGACCCTCTAATTCCTTCCTTTAAGCAGGAACCCTTAGCCCAGTCTCTGATCAACACACTTGTGAAAATCACTGAAAGATAACTAATTCTACAGAGAACATGACCTTCTAATCCCTTCCATTAAGCAGGGACCCTTAACCCAGTCTCTGATTAGCACACTTGTGAAAGTAACTG
Organism: Picea engelmannii; assembly: GCA_009831015.1. Lineage (NCBI taxonomy): Eukaryota > Viridiplantae > Streptophyta > Pinopsida > Pinales > Pinaceae > Picea > Picea engelmannii. The sequence goes on along the minus strand of ML813003.1, from coordinate 228,273 downwards.
AAAGCTAACTAATTCTACAGAGAACATGACCTTCTAATCTGTTCCATTAAGTAGGGACCCTTAACCCAGTCTCTGATTAGCACACTTGTGAAAATAACTGAAAGCTAACTAATTCTACAAAGAACAAGACCTTCTAATCCCTTCCATTAAGGAGGGACCCTTAACCCAGTCTCTGATTAGCACACTTGTGAAAATAACTGAAAGCTAACTAATTCTACAGAGAACAGGACCTTCTAATCCCTTCCATTAAGCAGGGACCCTTAACCCAGTCTCTGATTAGCACACTTCATAAAATCATCACACAAGATTTCTAATTAAAATGATTATGAACTTCGTGAAAATAATGTAACACTCAATAAAATAAAGTTCTTAACAAGACATAGTTCAGTAGTGTTTCAACAAAGCATTATTCATTAAAAGTAGTGTTTCAACAAGACAAAAGTTAATCAAGGCATAAACATAAATTATACTAACACACTATAAAACTAATGGGTGAATCTTGTGAAGAAGGTGGGCCCTCCCTTCTCACAAGATTCCCCTAAAATGAAAAGGCTAGAGAAGGATGCTCAAAACAATCTCTTATTCATCTATCAATGGATCATATTACAATCTAGAAAATGAAGTACGTCCCTCTTTCTGAAGATTTCTTAATACATAAACTGGGGATCCTCTCGAATGATGATTTCCTCTTATTTAAAGAGGGAACCCCTTCGATACAATGGATAAAAAATTACAGGTGCATATCTGAGTCCTATTCTTAGTCAGATCGACTTTTCTAAACCGGAATAGGACATCCTAGTATCTCGCAACAGAATTCTATTACGAGTGTTGAATGAAGTGTTGTTGTTACGGCTGGAGTGACAGTTTCTTGTTGCTGCTGCATGCTGTTTTGGCATCGCAAATTGCGGGCTGTTTCAGCCATGGGATTTGCGCTCTTGACTATTTCAGCATTTCTCATGTAGCAGTGATGGTTGGTAATCTGTGTGAGTTGTTGTTGACCGTGGACTGTGTAATGGCTTCCTTTGTGTTTCAGCATCGTCGGTCCTGGGCTGTGTAACGACTTCCTCTGTGTTTCAGCATCGTGACCATGAACTGTGTACAACTCTTGTGTTTCAGCATCGTCGACCATGTAACAACTTCTGTGTTTCAGCATCGTCGATCATGGACTGTGTAACAACTTCTGTGTTTCAGCATCGTTGACCATGGACTGTGTAACAGCTTCTGTGTTTCAGCATCGTCGACCATGGACTATGTAACAGCTTCTGTGAATTGTTGTTTCAACAACAGGCCTCAAATGCTAATCTATAGTTTGAACTGTTTGAGCATTTATACATTTCTAATCGATGGTTAAGTATGAAAGTGAGGTAAAATATTATGCAAAACAGATTAAACGTATAGTAATGAGAAGGGGAGTTGTAGACCTTTGGAATGATCAGATAGAGTGATAATATGAGTTTAAATGTGGGTGATCAAAAGTGTAATAGTGGAAAAAAGTATGGTCAAAAAGGTATATTGTGTGGTCCTAACATCCCCCCCAACTCAAGGTGTTTCATGTCCTCAGGCAACTTCACTCTGAATCAGAGTCTGGATATCGACTCTGAGCGTGTAAGTTACTCAAGCAGAAGCTTTGGGAGGTACTGTCTGTTGGCGTTCTGAACCGTTGGACCCACTGTAACCTTTGCCATGCTGTTGTTTCTGTCTTCTTAGGAAGCTTATAATTAATTTGATACCTTTCTATTGGCAACCAGAGGATAGGAAAATAAAATCGGTACCCTATCCATTTTTCAGCACATTGTTGAACACACTGGATGTAATTAGGTACCCTAGAGATTGCTACCTCAAGGTTGGTGGGGATAAAAGGATTATGTTCTTGTCTTTTCTCAGTGGATTGCTGCCAAAAAATGTTATTTGCCTGGAGGGCAGGAATATCTATGGATCTGATGATGTGCTAACAATCCTGGAGCACTGTTGATTGTAGCTATTGAACATGTTCAGTCACACTTGTTTTCTTTAAGAACTCATAATATTCTATGACAAAGGTGGCTGCATTATGTGGTTCTGGTCTTATCCATAGAAGGTGATTGTCTTCATTGTGTTTAGCAGCCATGAAGTCATCTTGCCAAATGATTTGATTGTAGAGAAAGTAGGTGAACGCCCGAATCTGAATGTCCCCAACAAGAGGATTAAGGTTCAGATGCATGTTCTCAGGAATGGCTTCGTTATGAAAATACGCCTCACAGAGGAGGTGCTGATCCTTAGCAGATGCTTCTGTAAAAGTTTTGATGAAATCTGCTAGGTGTAGTACTGCATGGGGTTTACCTTCTATAATTGATTTGATCTGAAACCAGGTAAGTCACTCCATAAGGAACAAGGAGTAGTTGCAAGATGGTTTTCTTGTGGCCAATAGCTTTTGTGTCAAGTCAAATACCCGGGCCATTCTACCTTTCAACTCTTTGTTCTATTTATTAAGGGCACGAGCTTCCTAGCGTGTCTGCTCTAAAGCTTCCCAATTTGAGTATGTATGATTTATCCAGATTTGTCTGTGCTCTTGCAGGCTTTTGGCCTGTGTTGCAACATACTCTTTCTTCCATTTTTGTATTGCTGCTTGCTCATCCCATAGCTGGGTCTGTGTTTCAGCATTGCAAGTAGTGGGATGAGGTAAGGTCTGAGTAGATTGTTCCACAAAAGTGGGGAGATTGATCTGGCTTGGAGGTGTAAATTCCTCCATAGGCATTGTCTGTACAACTTTGTTGACAAAGGCAGGGGCTTCATTTGTTGGAATACAGGGCTCAGTCTTGATCTTGTGGGGTTCTGCTGGTTCTTGTGTGACAACAGGTTCTTCCTTTTTGACTACAAAAGGTGAAGGAGTAGGGGGAGCTCCTGATATTGGGACTTGAGTTACCTTATATCCTTCTTGATAGTAAATATCTCCACATTGACAACACATATATTCTTTACATGGGCTCTCTGTAGTCCCCTCTGACAAGGTTGTTGTACGAGCTAGGGTGTAGAAATTTAGTTCTTTCTCATATGCTTCCTTTGCCATGGCTAGTTCTTTCTTATATGCTTCCAGTTCAGATTTTAAAAACTCGTTTTCCTGCAAGACAGAGGGCATTGTTGGTTCTTGTTGAGGGATGACTGGTTCTTGTGTGGAAGTCACATTCTCACTAGTTGGTTCTTGTGGAGCAACTACAGGAATGGTAGCTGATTCTTGTGTTTCAGCTTCTTGATGTAAGGAAAGTAATGTTGCAGCACCCTGGACCTCTGATTTCTATATCTCAGTGTCACTATCAGCAGCTGGTTCTTGTGTTTCAGCCGTAGCTGGTTCTTGTGTGGCATCTATGGCTAGTTCTTGTGTTTCAGCCACTGAATGGGTAGTTGGTTCTTATGTTTCAGCTACTTTATTTGAGGAGAGTAGTGTTGCAGCACCCTGGACCTCTGATTCCTGTATCTCAATTTCAATATCAGTATATGGTTCTTGTGTTTCAGCTGTAGATGGTTCTTGTGTGGGAGCTACGGGATGGGTAGCTGGTTCTTGTGTTTCAACTACTTTATTTGAGACAGATGATGTCGCAACACCCTGGGCATCTGGTTCTTGTGTTTCAGTGCTCGTGGGTGGAATAGGCAAAGATCCCTGGATTTGGGAGGTTGGAGGTGTACGGGGTATCAGTCGAATGGGTTGGGGCTCTATGGTAGTGGAAATAATGGGTGGCCTTGTTGAGGCCCTTGTTCACTTTTTTCGTAAGAAGGGCAGAAATAGGGGAATTTGTTTTCGTTTTCGTGAGGGTATTTCCTCAATGATGGGGCAGGGGGAATTATCTGGCTCAGAGTCATCACTAAGAATATGAAGGGAGGGAGTGGATGATTCTGGTAAGGTATGAGGTGGGCTTGGTATGGTATGGGAATTGATTGGCCTGGTTGTTTATGTGGGTGGGCTATGGGGTACTTCTGGAGAGTCTGGGGGATTTTGCGGTTGCTGCTCCTAGAGGTTTTCAGGAATTTCGGCAACTGTTTGGGGGTTTATGGGCGAGTTATTTAGTGGAGGGTTTTGTTGGGCAAAACCCCTTTGGATGAGTAGTTGGACAAGACGGTGGTGGGTGAGTGAAAGGGTGGGATCTTTAGCCTTTCTGCAGTAATGTGCCATATTTTTCAGACAACCCAACAAATAATAAGGAATATTGACCCGTCTATTATGCCTTAAATGAGATAACAGAAGAAAGTTGTGCTGATAAACTACCTGGTATCGGCCCTCATAGGTTAAGTAATGTTTGATGAATCTTGCAACTTCCGGCCATGGGGGTGGCAATGAGCTGAGTTGAACACCCCTGCCTTTAAATTCAATTCGTTCTTCTGGTAGGAAGAAGTTCTGCTGAGCATTCTGAATGATATGTTTACGGCTGAACATGCAAATTCTGTCAATAGGGAGGCCTGAGACCAATGCTATATCTTCTTCTGTTACTGAAATTTAGACCCCTTGGACGACATAATGGTCTTCTTGGAGGTTTTGGGCGAACTACAGAACCTGTTGTTCATTATACCCCTGGAGTCTCTGAAAGTAACCGAGCTATCCTGCCTGCTGAAAGATTTGATACGCTACTGGATAATGTTCTAACAGTGCTGTGGTGGCGGGCTCGTTCCGTATGACAGAGCCTCCCATAGGTACCAGCTCGGCAAGATACAACGTCAAAGAGTTTGAGTATTAGCTTTTGCGCAGAGTGAGTTTTCTGAGCGACGTTATGCAAAATGGCGGTGGTGAATTCGTGCGAAATGATGGTATAAAAGGTTTGATGTGTCCTCCCCTCCCGTCAAGTGCGGCTAATAAATGATTGCACTCGAATGGTCATAATGATTTAGAATCTTCTCATTAACTATAGCTTAACTGAATTTCATAAAATTTACATACCTCGCCTTACCTTTTGATTCGTTCTATAAACAAAATATCATGCCTATCCATGGTAGTCCTGCAGTGGTCGTGGCAGAGACTTTTGATCTATTAGATGAATTGTATCAAGGATTTTCTGATTGGAAGGACAAACTATGGTATGAGAGCATAAAAGCTTGCTGACAGGTGATGTTGGAAAATTGGTGTTTCAGCAACAGAGAAGAACGAGTTGAAACAATTGTTGGACGGTGTTGTTTCAGTGATGAGGAAAGTGTGAAGAACTGCTGAACAATAGTGTTTCAGCAACAAGAAGAACGGGGCAAAAAAATTGCTGGACGGTGTTGTTTCGTCGATGAAGAAAGTGAGGAATTGCCAGACTGTAGTGTTTTGGCAATAGGGAAAACAAAAAGTGTTGAACAGTGGTGTTTCATCATCGAAAGAAATTCAAAAGTGTTGAACAGTGGTGTTTCATCATCGAAAGAAATTCAAAAGTGTTGAACAGTGGTGTTTCAGCATCGGGAAAAATGATGAAGAGTTGCTGACAATGGTGTTTCATCAACAGAAAAGAAAAGGCGAAACAATTGCTGGACGGTGTTGTTTCGTCGATGAAGAATGGTGAGGAAATGGGGAAAAGTGGTAAAAGGTTGTTGAACAGTGATGGAGGGAATAGGTGTGGGGTTGGTGGTGGCGGTGTTTCCCTAATGAAGGAAAGGGAACGAATTGCTGACAGTGGTGTTTCGATAACAGAGGAAAGTCAAAAAGTGTTGAACGATGGTGCTTCAGCATCAGAAGAAAGTGAAAAGTGCTGAACAGTGGTGTTTCAGCATCAGAGGAAAGTCAAAAGTGCTGAACATTGGTGTTTCAGCATTGGAGGAAGATTGTTTCTTTGGAGTAGGATCGTCCTTTCCTAGTGACCTGTACTTCGATCAGGAATCTACAAAAATCGATTGTAACATGGTATTTCTTGACAGGAATTATTAGTAAATAAAATCTAATCTAATCTAATACTAAAGAAATTAACTTAAAAGAATTAATTGCAATTAGAGGTAGAAACCCCCTCTACGAAGAGTAAGTGGGCGTCTTCCATGCATGTGGCCTTAAAATCTTCTTTAGAAATAGGGCGTTGGTACAGACGGAGCCAATGACCATTTACAAGTAACAGAGTTTTGGAGTCATCGATTGTGAGGAGCCTTACTGTTCCATTCGGGAAAATAATGTCTACTTCATAAGGTCCAAGCCATCTTTTACGCAGTTTCCCTTGAAACTCTTTGAACTAGGAATCATACAGTAGGGCCCAATTACCTTTTTGGAACTACTTGTTCTTGATATTTTTTTCATGCCATTTTGATCTTTGCTGTTGAATTATGGTTGTTTGCTGAATGGCATCTAGTCTTTTCTCCTCCAATTCATTAAGCTGCTGCAACCTGGCTGCCTGTGCATCGGTTAAATCAAGGTTGACAACTAAAGCAATCCTTAAGGTTTTTATCTCAAATTCCACAAGAAATACAACACTCTTTCCATAGACTAATTCATAGGGAGAGAATCTTGTAGTATTTCTCCCGGTAGTTTTGTAGGCCCATAATGCTTCAGGGAGCCTGTAGGACCATTCCTTTCTATTTTCCTTCACTGTTTTTGTGAGAATGGCTTCTATTACTTTGTTTGTGCTTTCCACCTGTCCATTGTCTTGGGGGTGGTATGTTGTAGTCATTCTCTGCTGAATATGATATTTCTGAAGGGTGGCTTTGAACCCATGAGAAGTGAAAGGAGGTCCTCCATCTGTAACTAATTCTCTTGGTACTCCAAATCTGATGAAGATGTCTTTAAATAAGAAATCTACAACTACTTCTTAGGTCTCTCTGTGGAGTGCTTTGGCTTCCACCCATTTAGTCATGTAGTATGTGCAGACCACTATATAAACTTTTTGATTGGATGGAGGGTTGATGGGTCCTATAAATTCTAAGGCCCATCTTTCAAATGGTTCAAGTACTATCTGGGGGTTTAATGGAATTTCATCTCTATGATTAGGTTGGCCTACTCTTTGGTAGCTATCACAGGCCCAGACATATTTCTTTGCATCTTTGAAGAGTGAGGGCCAATAGTATCCCATCCTGAGAATTTTATGTGATGTTCTCTTATTAGCAAAATTCCCTCCACAAGGGCCATCATGACAAGCTTTTAGTAGATCATACACCTCATCTTCTCTAATACACCTTCGAATTTCCTGATCAGCTCCTGTATGGAAAAGGAACCCACTTATCCAACTATACCGAGAACTTTGATAAATGATACTTTTTTTCTCTCGGTAGGATAGGTGTGGTGGTAACTTCCCTGCAACCAAGTAGTTAGCAATATTTGCATACCAAGGTGAGTGGGCAGAAACTGCAAATAAGTATTCATCAGGAAAGGAATCATCTACTGGGGTATCATCATCAGGTGTCAATCGAGAAAGGAAATCAACAACTACATTCTCTTTTCCTGGTCTATCTACAATTGTAA
>ML813003.1:209897-220795 GCA_009831015.1 Picea engelmannii | reverse complement strand
TGAAAATATATCATAACTCATACCATTATCCATCAAACAAACTTGGGTCCATTACCCAAACCTGTGGTCTCCAACTTCTCATGGCCATAACTCTCTAACCGTGAGGAATTATGTGACGTTCCACATACCACCAGAAATGGCATAAAAATCACTATCCATCTAGGATAGTTTCACCAACAATTTCCTTGATCTTCATCTTGTTATTCCTCATACAATCATGGGTCCTCCAACCATTCTTCTAGGATAACTCAATCCGTAAAGCGTCTTCTCGTGAGGGCTTTCACCATAAGGGGACCACTTTGGAGTTCATCCATTTGTACACATTATCAATCATGATAAGAAAATAATGAGTCATCTATACATTTTTTCAACAATGCATCATATACCAATGGAACCACATCGATCCATCTTCATCATGTATTAATGACAACTCATTGATCCATCTTCATCTATGCATTCTCATCAAGGACAATACATATTATATTACATCAATCATAAATCAATCAATCCTTTGACATCAATCAATCACTTGACATCAATCAATGACATCAATCAATCAAACCATTGGCATCAATGACAACATGATCCAACAACTTCATTAATTGTTGTGTTTCAGCATCTGTCAAATTAGGGTTTATGTTCAGTGTTTTGCCAGGTTCAATTTCCACTTGTATGATTTTAGAGGAGATGGTGTTAGATGTTTGAGGTTGGCTTTCCGAGTTGAGGTTTTCTTGATTATCAGACTCCAACAGTGCAGTTAGTTGGTTATGAGTTTCTGGAGGCACAGAGGAGGGTTCACAAATAAAATTATTAATTACTTCATCCTCGGTAGAGTCTTTCAGGCTTAGAGCTTGTTCGATAGTCAAAAGGGGTTGAGTAGGTTGATCATCAAAATCTACCCATACAGAATTATCATTATTAACCAGGGGTGTAGCGTGAGGGTAGAGGGTAAGATGTTTAGTTTCATAACCATTTAAAATTGTCATTGAGCCTGATCTACAACTGATAAAAGCATCTGTTGTGGCTAGCCAAGGTCTACCCAAAATTAGAGGGTGGCCCCCCAACTTTGTTTTGGGTTGTAGTACCGTAAAGTCAACTGGATAATTCTAGGATTCCACAGAGATAATGAGGTCTTCAATGACCCCTTCTGGTTTAATTATGGATCGGTCAGCCAATTCTAGGATAGTTGGGGTGTCTCTGACTTCATTTTGTAATTGTAGCAGTTGTAAGGTTTCCAGAGTCATGATATTGACAGCGGCACCTAGGTCTACCAGGACTCGAGGGATTATCATTTTTCCAACTTGTACTGTAACGGTAGGGTGGCTGGGATCACCATATTTAACTGGGGGAGTTTTACCTGACATTAGTGCAAACAAGTCTCCCATAACATGGATTGTAAGGGGATCCTTAGTTTTCCTACCAGGATTTTTAACACAAATGTCTCGCATTGTCCTAGCATAGATTGGTACGTCTTGGAGTCCTTGTAGTAGAGGAATTTTGACATATAAATTTTGTAATTCCCCTAGAAGATTGAAGGCTGGTGGCTCAGGTGTTTTAGTTAAGGCTAAACGCTCATGAAATGGTGGTTTTTCTATTTCAACATCATTTTTAGAGGATGATTGTACCTCTTTAGGTACATCATGCTCCTTTGTTTCCTCTTTATCATAAGCGGTAACATCAGCTATGGCCGGTTCTACTATTCTCTTAGATCGTAAATGAATATAGTTGCATTGCACAGGGAGAAGAGAAAGTGTAGGCTGGTTATAAATATCAATGCATTGCACAACTTTATTATTTTGGTTAGGGTTAGGTTGTACGGGTAGCTGGGGTCTCATCGTTTGATTGTTTGGGGGAGTACCTGCTGGTAAGGAGAGTGGTTGCAGGAATTGCGATTGAGGTAATTGATTTTGGAAGGGGGGTTGTTGTCCTCTCCAATTTTGATTCCATTGGTTTTGATACGATTGTTGCTGCTGTGGAGGCCAAGGGGTCCACATTGATGGATCAACAAAGGGTGGGTTATTTTGTTGCATGGGTGGGTAAGTTTGTTGCATGGGTGGGTAAGTTTGTTTCATGAGTGGGTAATTCATTTGATTAGTGTATTGCATTTGATTGTAGGGGGGGTAACTCATTTGATTGAAAGAAGAATAATGATTCCAACGATTAGAAGATGCAAATGGCATGTTAGGATTCATACCTTGTCCCCGCGGTTTCCATTGCCTTCTTTGTGTCAACAGATAGACCACTTCATCTTCTTCATCCATTCGTTGTAATGCTGCCTTGATCCCTGGTAAAGATGGACATTGTTGAGTATCATGATCTTTATCACAGATGGTGCAGATTGTCTTTTTGTCCAATGGACATTGTCTTCATGGGTGCTTGTCTCTGCATTGAGGACAAAGGATGGACAAGGCTGCTTCTGCTTCTGCTTGCTTTTTCTTAATCTGCAGGGTATCAATTTGTGAGGCAAAAGAGCTTAACATTTCAGTTTTAAAACCTTCAAGTAAATTACCTATCTCGGCTCTTGTTTCTCCCCCACTGGATAATTTTTGGACTCTTGAAAATGTGGTGTCCCTGCTGTTTGTTTTATTTCTTGAAGCTCCTCTTGAACATCTTTTGCATAAATTAACAATTTCATGATATGATTCCTTAGATATGTCCCCTTTTCCAAGCATATTCAGCATATCTAGACAGTCATCCCTTACTCCTTTTAATAATATGGTTTTGAGAATATCTTTACTTACATTGGGGTGACTGGATCTTTGTAGATTATACTGTAGCCTTTCTACAAAGTCCTCCAGATTCTCATCCTCTTTCTGCATCATCTTAAATAGATCCTCCCTCTTTTCTCTTGTTCGGCAGTAATCCTGGTATTTGTTCAGGAATTTCTGTTTCATTTGGTCCCATGTTGTGATTACATGGCCTCCAAGACTCATAAACCATCTTAGTGCATTCCCTTTTAGTGTTGCTGGAAATAAATTTAATTTTTTAGCATTAGAAACGTAATCATAACTTCTGCATAATATATCAAACTCAAAAAGAAATTCACCAGGATCTTCTGAAGACAAACCATGAAAATTAGGTAATGCTGAGAGTGGAATGTTTTTCATGGGGGCTACTCCTCTAGGGAGATCGCCAGTAGGAAATCCTAATGTAGAGAAGGAGTTTTCATCATTTACCTCCCCTTCAGGACCTGCCTGTTCTTCGTGATGCAATTCTTCATTGTACTCATCCATGTTTTCTTCTGACTTCTCCCCTGTTGCGCTTGCTCTGTCCTAAATATTTCTTACTGGCTTCTGGACTGTCTCAGGACTCCAAACTTCTTTCCCTGTTTCAAAGTTTGCTTGAAATGAAGGCTGGGACTTTTGTTTTCGAAAGTTTGGTCGTTGAGCAACAGATTCAGACTTTGATATAATCTTGTCAATGTAAGTCTTTCTTCCTCCTTTTCATTTTCCCTTGCCACCTGTAGGGTTAGTATCTTTGGGGTCTTTCATGAAATATTTGTAAAAAAATCATAAGTGCTTTTGAAATCTAAAATTACCTTCCCCGGCAACGACGCCAAAATGTTGGTCACTAAAATTGCTTAATTAATTCAAACAATCAAGTGCTACATAAATTGTCAACCCAGGGAAGTCTGTTTATTTCAAAGATAACCACGCACTATATATGCTCAATTCCAAAAGCAACTTAGAGTCGTAGTAAAGGAAGCTATATTAATCACACTTTCCTTGACTAAACTGAAGTTCTGACTTGAATTATAGGAAAGAAACCTACCTGTTGCAGAGCTTAAAGAGATGATTAATCTAAAGAATCTTGGATTACATTAAAATAAGAACTGCAACATGAAAGAACAACTATTCTGTAACCAGAGAACATGACCCTATTCTCAAGTAGGAACTCCAACACCTTACTTTTGAATAACACACTTTCATGAAAACATTAATGCATAGAAGGCTAACTCTGTCTAACAGAGAACATGACCCTCTAATTCCTTCCTTTAAGTAGGAACCCTTAGCCCAGTCTCTGATCAACACACTTGTGAAAATCACTGAAAGATAACTAATTCTATAGAGAATAGGACCTTCTAATCCATTCCATTAAGCAGGGACCCTTAATCCAGTCTCTGATTAGCACACTTGCGAAAGTAACTAAAAGCTAACTAATTCTACAGAGAACAAGACCTTCTAATCCCTTCCATTAAGTAGGGACCCTTAACCCAGTATCTGATTAGCACACTTGTGAAAGTAACTGAAAGCTAACTAATTCTATAGAGAACAGGACCTTCTAATCCGTTCCATTAAGCAAGGACCCTTAACCCAGTCTCTGATTAGCACACTTGTGAAAATAACTGAAAGCTAACTAATTTTACAGAGAACAGGACCTTCTAATCCCTTCCATTAAGCAGAGACCCTTAACCCAGTCTTTGATTAGCACACTTGTGAAAATAACTGAAAGCTAACTAATTCTATAGAGACCAAGACCTTCTAATCCCTTCCATTAAGAAGGGACCCTTAACCCAGTCTCTGATTAGCACACTTCATAAAATCATCACACAAGATTGCTAATTAAAATGATTATGAACTTCATGAAAATAATGTAACACTCAATAAAATAAAGTTCTTAACAAGACAGAGTTCAGTAGTGTTTCAGCAAAGCATAATTCATTAAAAGTAGTGTTTCAGCAAGACACAATTTAATCAAGGCATAAACATAAATTATACTAACGCACTATAAAACTAATGGGTGAATCTTGTGAAGAAGGTGGGCCCTCCCTTGTCACAAGATTCCCCTGAAACGAAAAGGCTAGAGAAGGATGCTCAAAACAGTCTCTTATTCATCTATCAATGGATCATATTACAATCTGGAAAATGAAGTACGTCCCTCTTTCTGAAGCTTTCTTAATACATAAACTGGGGATCCTCTCGAATGATGATTTCCTCTTATTTAAAGAGGGAACCCCTTCGATACAATTGATAAAAAATTACAGGTGCATATCTGAGTCCTATTCTTAGTCAGATCGACTTTTCTAAACCGGAATAGGACATCCTAATACCTCGCAATAGAATGGTATTACGAGTGATGAATGAAGTGTTGCTATTACAACTAGAGTGACAGTTTCTTGTTGCTGCTGCATGTTGTTTCGGCATCGTAAATCGTGGGTTGTTTCAGCCACGGGATTTGCGCTCTTGACTGTTTCATCATTTCTCATGTAGCAGCGATGGTTGGTAATCTATGTGAGTTGCTATTGATCGCGGACTGTGTAACGTCTTCCTTTGTGTTTCAGTATTGTCGGTCCTGGGCTGTGTAATGGCTTCCTCTGTGTTTCAGCATCATGACCATGAACTGTGTACAACTCTTGTGTTTCAGCATCGTCGACCATGTAATAGCTTCTGTGTTTCAGCATCGTCGATCATGGACTGTGAAACAACTTGTGTGTTTCAACATCGTCGACCATGGACTGTGTAACAACTTCTGTGTTTTAGCATCATCGACCATGGACTGTGTAACAACTTCTGTGAATTGTTGTTTCAGCAACATGCCTCAAATGCTAATCTGCAGTTTGAACTGTTTCAACATTTATACATTTCTAATCAATCGTTAAGTACGAAAGTGAGGTAAAATATTATGCAAAACAGATTAAACGTATAGTAATGAGAAGGGGCATTGTATACCTTTGGAATGATCAGATAGAGTGATAATATGAGTTTAAATGTGGGTGATCAAAAGTGTAATAGTGGCAAAAAGTATGGGCAAAAAGGTACATTGTGTGGTCCTAACAGGGATTGGACTTAATTGGAGAAATACACCCCCCTTCTTGAAGCCATCACAGGTGGATTCTCATTGCGACCGATTATTTTACGAAATGGATCAAAGCAGTACCCAGTAGGAAATCCACTGACTCAGTTATTATCAAATTCCTTGAAAATAATATCTTGTCTTGCTTTGGATGTCCTAGAAAGATTATAACTGATAATGCAACTACTTTTCGGTCAAAGAAACTCATAGATTTCTGCAACCAGTATCACATTGGTTTGGGACATTCCACAGCTTACTACCCTCAGGGGAATGGGATGGCAGAATTTTCAAACAAAACCTTGTTGAACATCATCAAGAAAACGTTGCAGAAAAACAAGAAATCGTGGCATAACAAGTTGGTGTTCTCATTGTGGGCTGACAGACTTACCACCAAAAGGTCAATCGATATGTCACGATATCAGCTGGTCTATGGCATAGAAGCAATTTTCCCTACCTCCTTAGGAGTCCCTATCATGAAGTTGCTTCAAGATGTACAATCCGATCCAAAAGACTCACAAAGAAGGATCAACCAGATGATCCATTTGCAGCAGTCTAGGGAAGAAGTTTTCAACAAGACTCAGGTAATCCAAGAAAACATCAAGATGATCTTTGACAAAAGAAAAAGGAAGATGATTTTGAGCTAGGATATTTGGTGCTGAGATGGGACGCCAGAAATGAAGACAAGGGAAAGAAAGGAAAATTTGACAGTCTGTGGAGAGGACCATATATGATTCAAGCATTCGGGGGAAAAAACACTTTCTTGCTAAACAACGTTGATGGGACAGATCTGCCAGGAGGACCTGTAAATGGCAGAATGTTGAAGCATTGTGTGCCACCTCAGTAGAGACTCGAGTTCCACTCACCATTGTACATACCATTTTTATTTTTTGCCTGCATTTTCTGAGTGAATAACATAAGTCAGTTGGTTGAAGCCCAAAGAGAAGGCCCTAAGCCGCTAACCACTATTCTTCCAATTTTTGAGAATAAAACTAATCAATCAACGAAGGCTACTAGGCAGAAATTTTCAGAATGACAGGAACCAGGATTCTTGGCACTTCACATGGAAAGTACCATCCCCGGGTGGAGCCGTTGTTATCACCCTATAAGTTATAGGATCAACTAGTGACTGGGATATTATCTGTCTCTAGTGTTTTTTGTTGACAAATGATTTTTCATTCTGCAAATAATTTGAAAAAGAAAAGAAAAAAGAAAAGAGGGCATAAAAGAATTTCAATAAAAGCTCCATGAAATAATAGTAACTTGGTCCATACCTTTCAAGCATGGCCAAGTTCTTTTTAAATTGATGTTGATAGGGTAGAGAATGAGTTTGGCTAAACAGTTTAATCTTAGCCAAAGTGTCTAGGTTAGATTAGTGAATAAATCTGGCCAGACTATCTAATCTTGGTCAGATAGCCCCAGGGTAGAGTAATTTCATAACCCAACAGTCTAATCTGGTTTAATTGTCATAGGAAGCTAGGTTAGAATATAGGCTAGTTTCTTTGTTGCTTCATTTTAATAAGAACCAGTTTGATGATCAATGTTGCACCATGATTTGGATACCTAAAATGTTGTTCGACTATCGTTAAGTACGAAAGTGAGGTAAAATATTATGCAAAACAGATTAAACGTATAGTAATGAGAAGGGGCATTGTATACCTTTGGAATGATAAGATAGAGTGATAATATGAGTTTAAATGTGGGTGATCAAAAGTGTAATAGTGGCAAAAAGTATGGGCAAAAAGGTACATTGTGTGGTCCTAACAGGGATTGGACTTCATTGGAGAAATACACCCCCCTTCTTCAAGCCAGCATAGGTGGATTCTCATTGCGACCGATTATTTTACCGAATGGATCGAAGCAGTACCCAGTAGGCAAGCCACTGACTCGGTTATTATCAAATTCCTTGAAAATAATATCTTGTCTTGCTTTGGATGTCCTAGAAAGATTATAATTGATAATGCAACTACTTTTTGGTCAAAGAAACTCATAGATTTCTGCAACCAGTATCACATTGGTTTGGGACATTCCACAGCTTACTACCCTCAGGGGAATGGGCTGGCAGAATTTTCAAACAAAACCTTGTTGAACATCATCAAGAAAATGTTGCAGGAAAACAAGAAATCGTGGCATAACAAGTTGGTGTTCGCATTGTGGGCTGACAGACTGACCACCAAAAGGTCAATCGATATGTCACAATATCAGCTGGTCTATGGCATAGAAGCAATTTTCCCTACCTCCTTAGGAGTCCCTATCATGAAGTTGCTTCAAGATGTACAAGCCGAGCCAAACGACTCATAAAGAAGGATCAACCAGATGATCCATTTGCAGCAGTCTAGGGAAGAAGTTTTCAACAAGACTTAGGTAATCCAAGAAAACATCAAGATGATCTTCGACAAAAGAAAAAGGAAGATGATTTTGAGCTAGGAGATTTGGTGCTGAGATGGGACGCCAGAAATGAAGACAAGGGAAAGCATGGAAAATTTGACAGTCTGTGGATAGGACCATACATGATTCAAGCATTCAGGGGAAAAAACACTTTCTTGCTAAACAACGTTGATGGGACAGATCTGCCAGGAGGACCTGTAAATGGCAGAATGTTGAAGCATTATGTGCCACCTCAGTAGAGACTCGAGTTCCACTCACCATTGTACATACCATTTTTATTTTTTGCCTGCATTTTCTGAGTGAATAACATAAGTCAGTTGGTTGAAGCCCAAAGAGAAGGCCCTAAGCCACTAACCACTATTCTTCCAATTTTTGAGAATAAAACTAATCAATCAACGAAGGCTACTAGGAAGAAATTTTCAGAATGACAGGAACCAAGATTCTTGGCACTTCACATGGAAAGTACCATCCCCAGGTGGAGCCGTTGTTATCACCCTATAAGTTATAATATCAACTGGTGACTGGGATATTATCTGTCTCTAGTGTTTTTTGTTGACAAATGATTTTTCATTCTGCAAATAATTTGAAAAAGAAAAGAAAAGAAAAAAGAGGGCATAAAAGAATTTCAATAAAATCCCCATGCAATAATAGTAACTTGGTCCATCCCTTTCAAGCATGGCCAAGTTCTTTTAAAATTGATGTTGATAGGGTAGTGAATGAGTTTGGATAAACAGTTTAATCTTAGCCAAAGTGTCTAGGTTAGATTAGTGAATAAATCTGGCCAGACTATCTAATCTTGGTCAGATAGCCCCAGGGTAGAGTAATTTCTTAACCCAACAGTCTAATCTGGGTTAATTGTCATAGGAAGCTAGGTTAGAATATAGGCTAGTTTCTTTGTTGCTCAATGTTGAACCAGTTTGATGATCAATGTTGAACCATGATTTGGATACCTAAAATGTTGTTCGACTATCGTTAAGTACGAAAGTGAGGTAAAATATTATGCAAAACAGATTAAACGTATAGTAATGAGAAGGGGCATTGTATACCTTTGGAATGATCAGATAGAGTGATACTATGAGTTTAAATGTGGGTGATCAAAAGTGTAATAGTGGCAAAAAGTACGGGCAAAAAGGTACATTGTGTGGTCCTAACAGGGATTGGACTTCATTGGAGAAATACACCCCCCTTCTTCAAGCTAGCACAGGTGGATTCTCATTGCGACCGATTATCCTACCAAATGGATCAAAGCAGTACCCAGTAGGCAAGCCACTGACTCGGTTATTATCAAATTCCTTGAAAATAATATCTTGTCTTGCTTTGGATGTCCTAGAAAGATTATAACTGATAATGCAACTACTTTTCAGTGAAAGAAACTTATAGATTTCTGCAACCAGTATCACATTGGTTTGGGAAATTCCACAGCTTACTACCGTTAGGGGAATGGGCTGGCAGAATTTTCAAACAAAACCTTGTTGAACATCATCAAGAAAACGTTGCAGAAAAACAAGAAATCGTGGCATAACAAGTTGGTGTTCGCATTGTGGGCTGACAGACTGACCACCAAAAGGTCAATCGATATGTCACAATATCATCTGGTCTATGGCATAGAAGCAATTTTCCCTACCTCCTTAGGAGTCCCTATCATGAATTTTCTTCAAGATGTACAAGCCGAGCCAAATGAATCACAAAGAAGGATCAACTAGATGATCCATTTGCAGCAGTCTAGGGAAGAAGTTTTCAACAAGACTCAGGTAATCCAAGAAAACATCAAGATGATCTTTGACAAAAGAAAAAGGAAGATGATTTTGAGCTAGGAGATTTGGTGCTGAGATGGGACGCCAGAAATGAAGACAAGGGAAAGCATGGAAAATTTGACAGTCTGTGGAGAGGACCATACATGATTCAAGCATTCAGGGGAAAAAACACTTTCTTTCTAAACAACGTTGATGGGACAGATCTTCCAGGAGGACCTGTAAATGGCAGAATGTTGAAGCATTATGTGCCACCTCAGTAGAGACTCGAGTTCCACTCACCATTGTACATACCATTTTTATTTTTTTCCTGCATTTTCTGAGTGAATAACATAAGTCAGTTGGTTGAAGCCCAAAGAGAAGGCCCTAAGCCGCTTACCACTATTCTTCCAATTTTGGAGAATAAAACTAATCAATCAACGAAGGCTACTAGGCAGAAATTTTCAGAATGACAGGAATCAAGATTCTTGGCACTTCACATGGAAAGTACCATCCCCAGGTGGAGCCGCTGTTATCACCCTATAAGTTATAGGATCAACTGGTGACTGGGATATTATCTGTCTCTAGTGTTTTTTGTTGACAAATGATTTTTCATTCTGCAAATAATTTGAAAAAGAAAAGAAAAAATAAAAGAGGGCATAAAAGAATTTCAATAAAATCCCCATGCAATAATAGTAACTTGGTCCATACCTTTCAAGCATGGCCAAGTTATTTTTAAATTGATGTTGATAGGGTAGTGAATGAGTTTGGCTAAACAATTTAATCTTAGCCAAAGTGTCTAGGTTAGATTAGTGAATAAATCTGGCCAGACTATCTAATCTTCGTTAGATAGCCCCAGGGTAGAGTAATTTCTTAACCCAACAGTCTAATCTGGGTTAATTGTCATAGGAAGCTAGGTTAGAATATAGGCTAGTTTCTTTGTTGCTTCATTTCAATAAGAACCAGTTTGATGATCAATGTTGCACCATG